>WYDI02011632.1:0-13825 GCA_009867235.2 Psittacus erithacus
GTGTCCCTGCCTATGGCAGGGGGGTTGGAACTGGATGATCTTAAGGTCCTTTCCAACCCTAACTATTCTGTGATTCTGTGTTAAGACTTTTTAGTGAGCATAATGACCAGTGATTTTCTGCATGTATGCAATAGGTCACTGCTGTGTAGAATTTCTTTCAGATTGAAAAATGATAGTCAAAACTGTAAATGCATTTGTATCAGGTCATATTGTAAGAATGTGAAAGTATGTTCAATCAGGCGATACATAATTTGACTTTATCTTGCTGTCCCAACTGGGAGCGGTGTAGTGGTTGGAGTACACATGGTTACCATAAGAATGGTACATACAAGGAAGCTTCTCAATAGAAAGTAGCACATTTGAGTTTAACTAATTTATTTTTTTTTTACATCATTACCTATTTCTTTCATGTACAATATTTAAAAGGCAAATATTTGGAAATAGGCTTTATGCAGAAAAGATGTAAAACACTTTAAGGCATACCTTGAGAAAAGACATTTTCTAGCTGTGTATAAGTGCTTAGCTCAGAGGTGATCTGCATCATTATGTTGCTGCTGCAACCTGCTCTGAGAGGATGTAGGCAGCTTCTTGTCAGTATGGGCATGCTACATAGTTGATGAGATCTGAACAGGCTTTTCATGCACATTACCTTCTACTCTTCATCAGTTTTGCTCCGTTGTGATTAATGTTTTCCCTTGCAGCAACCTTAATTGTTTTTTGAGGGTTAGAAAAGTGATCGTAGTCACAGTTATTGTGAGTTTAATTCTGATCTGCAAAGAGACTACCCTGTAAGCAAACATTTTCATTTTGAACACTTTGATCAATGGTTTTCAATTACAAATAGAGAACCCACTAGCTAGAAACATTCCTCACTAGAAGGTAGCTCCTACCCCTATTAGTTAGCTACATTGCCTATTATTCGGACATACACAGTTGAAATCTTGAGCTCCAGAAATGAAGGATGTGGTATCTGCAGAAAACATTTCAAGTGCATAATTTCTAACTAATGCATAAGTACTGATAAAAATAGCAGGGTAGGTGGCCAGTATTGTGCAATTTTTTTATGCCTGCATCCCTACGATGCAATGAGGGAACCACCAGGAAAGCAAGTTGATCATGGCAGTTTAAGAGGCAAAACCCCATCGCATTAAAGAATAAGTAGCCAGAAGTCTGATTTCATTTGAATGACTACACTTAAATTCAGCTTCATGTTGTGAATTTCATAGTGCAGAGACAATGCCAGCAATAGAATAGAGATGAAAAACTCCCAGTTGAAATAACACCCAGAAATTGCATTCACTCAGTGCCATGACTCCACATGTGCATGGCTGGAGTCTAACGAAGCTCTGTACTGAGCAAACTCAGGCGAGTACACTTTGCGTATGAGTAAAGCACTTTTCTTGTGTTGCCTCCTGGCTACTTGGGGTTACAGTGTAATAATTCTGGTTTCTAAGTAACACTCTCCTTCATATATTGGCTCATGAACTTAATGAGGCCTCTTTTGGATTTTGGTGCCATACACTATTAATACATCCAGTGATGGGCATGTGTAGTAACTGGCTTATAGTTTGCATATCAATCAGGACTGTAAAGCAAATTACTGAAGCTTACTTCTAGATACGTGGTAACCTGTATGACAGGGCTTCATCTACTATGTGACTTAGAATCATGAAATCATCGAATGGTTTGGGTTGGAAGGGACCTTAAAGCTCATCTAGTTCCAGCCCCCTGCCATGGGCAGGGACACCTTCCACTAGACCAGGTTGCTCAAAGCCATGTCCAGCCCAGCCTTAAACTAGATTTATGTGGTGATAATGGAATGCCAAATGAAATAAAATATGTGTATGGGTTTGTATTTAGATGCACATTTTTACATCACTTTGAGTTGGTGGATCACCATTTTAAAAACCCAGATTACTTAAACTTTCAGCTAAAAAAGCATAACTGCCTCAAAAGGATATATATAAAATACATATAAAGCAAATTGCATATAGGTTCCTGAGCTGTTTCCTAATAGGATAGCATTCAAAGTAGTGTAATATTTATTTTTCCAATTATGAGGAATAGCAGAACTAACCAGGATGACTATTTATGCAGTTATTCTTATGTCCCACCTTCTTCTACATTATTTGAATGGAAAGTGTTGCTATTAGGACTGTAGAGAAAAACCTCTTTGTTGGCTAAAAAGCTGGGTTATATTATGTGATTTGTGATGCACTGTAGCTAATGCTGGTTTAGTTTAAACTGTTCCAGTCTGTCATTCATAAAATAGTTCCGATGGATTTTGGACTATATTAGAAACCGGTAAACATTTCATATGTATTTCTTATAATTAAGTATTAGACCATGAGTATTAATGAATCAGTGAGTGGTTTTGACACAAATATTCCAAAATCAGTGAGAACCTTAGTGTTACATGGAGGATGATTAGGTCCTAGTGATTTCATTATTAGAGGCATGCTACTAAAAATTAGCCCAAACAGAAGTGGGATTACAAGGGACAGCTAAGACTCCTGCTTGAAGCAGAGATAAGTCAGCATCTTCATTAAGCCCTGTCACAACAGCCTCTCAAAAAAAATTAAAATGCAGGTTTGGTGAGTGGCTTTCAAATCCCAGGTTATTTTCCAAATTAAGAAAGGTTTTATTCAACTCTACTTGTATTTTCCTTCACTTTTTACCACTGAGACAAGAATCATTTGTGAAATTGTGAAGCAAAGGGATGACAGGTGGCTGTATATAAAGACGTGCTGCAAGACATCAAATGTGAGAATTTACATTCTTTGTGTAGTTACCAGTAGCTTCGCCCAACCCTCCCTGCGTGCACTGCTGGGGTAGATCACATTTTTATTTGTAATAGTTTAAGTTCCTTTTTGATGACTGATGTTTTCTAATCCCTGTAAATTTCATTAGGAGTTGATTTGTTTTTACCAAACCACAATTATGCCATATATTTATTCACTACATCAAGTGAAACCTTTTCACTTGTAGGTGTTAAGGGAATGATTATTTTTATTGATTATTTTACAGTTAAGTTGTATTCTATCAAATAAAATAGGTCAAAGTTTTTCAAAACTCAGTCCTCTGATTTAAAATACAGTTCAGTTACAGTGGCAGATCTGCTGTGGACTTTGGTTCAATATCTCAAACTTAAAGTTGTTCTTGTGGTCTTATAATTTTATTGATTTGACAGGTATTGATTTACTGACTTCTCTGCCAGCAGCCATAAGAACACAGAGTTTGTTTGTATCCTTAAAATATATTCCAAAGTACTGTGCACAGACTGAGTTTGCAGAGTAGGCTCTGTGGTTTTCAGTCAGATTTCCCTTTAAAAATATTTCTACATAGAAATAGAAGAAAATTTATTTAATGTTAGGCACACTCCCCATTCATAAACAGCTCAGGCAAAGAAACTGGAATTAACCAATTCATCTTAGCCCGATAATGTATTCTCCTTTATTATTTTAGTTTGCACATACACCAGTTTTACAGAAGAGGTAATTGTGTTCAGCCTTTTCGTTTTAGTGCAAAACTAATATATTTAGACTTCTGCCTGGACTTGCAAATATTACTCTGCATCACATGACTAAGAGATTGCTGAGCAGGCAATATGCAGTGAGTTTCCCTATAGAGCTCTGCAGCAATGGGACCCACCGTTCCTTATTGAGGAAACGTGAAGGTTACTAGAAAATCCATTAACTCTGCCTCCCCTCTGTTTTCTAGAGCTGTTTCCTCTTTGTTCCTCTTCTAACAAAGTGACAGAATAGCTATTTAAACATAGGAGAGCCTGTCCAAGCTTTCACCTTTCCCAGTCCTTCCATAACAGTGCAGCTTTTGACCAGCTTCATGTTACTGCAAACTCTTCACTACTTTAGGATCAGGGGAAGCCACTGATGGTCATACAAGTTAATAAGAAATTAATTTACCTTGGCATTAGCTGGCAAAACTGAAACAGAAGGACTTCTACAAGGTCCTTCCAGAGTCACAAAAGTAGCAAATTTGAATTCTTACCTCATCAATACTGCATTAGTATCTCTAGTCTTCTTTCAGAACCCCAGGTATGGACAAAAATGTGTTTAATCCATTTATAAACATTGTATTAAACAAGTCTTAGCTTGGGACAGGGAGGTATATGCAGACAGAATCACAAACCCTCACAGAAACACATTTCCTATTTATTTTGTAGCATTTAATGAGCTGACAGTGCTTTGTGAAGATTCAGAGAAAGTTATTGTAATGAAGTATTCCCTCCTCCCATATTGGTCTGCCTTATGGAAAGTGTGAAACCTTTGGCATGTTGTTTTAAATGTGTCATTATTAGTGAGTTATGCACTAAATATATTGTCTGGCCAGAGCAGACTTCAGATTAATTGTCCAAGCTGAAAGAGGTTGTGAGATGGATAGGTGAAGAGTTTCTGTTTAGCCACAGTCCAAAGCAAAATGGGCATCTGAGAGGCCACTTAGGATGTGGGAAAAGAGGAAAAATCATTTTGACAGTTCTGATATAGAAAAGCTGGTGAGTTTGATGGGTTCTTTGATCAGCTCCATATCTGACTGTTGGAGTGGAAAAATGAGGCTTGGTTGTGTTCACAGAGCATTGTGGTTTTTTTCTTTAAAAGTCAAGGAAGTTGGAGACAAAGTAAGCAGGAATTTAGGAAAAAGAAAGCTCTCCTCTGTAATGAAACACACTTTTCAGAGCTACAGAGTGAACCAACATTAAAAGTTTTCAGTGGCTGAAATCTAGCCAAATGCCAAAAGTAAATGTAACTACTCTGCAGAAAGAGAGGAGGAATATCAGAATCTATGAGCTTTGAACATACAGCAACCAATGCAGAAGGATAAAAACTCTTTATAGGTAACAACCAGAATACGAACCAACGATCCCATATGATAAGCATTTTGCTACTGCAAGGCTGAGATTTTTGTCACTTTTTCCAGAAACACTGATTATCTGGCATACAGAATAGCATTATTTACCATGTATCTTCATGGACTATCATGTCTTACATGCTGTATTTGGAGTACTAACCTTCCTGCTGTGTTATTTTCATGTAGACTTCAATAACTCTGCTTTTAAATGCTTACTACAGCAAAATGTTTCTTCAGTCAATTAGTGTTTAGGAGTATCCACGTTCATGGTACATTCCCTGACTGATGCATAACGTGTTTGATTGAAAATGAAAAATGGCAGATTCAGGGGTTTATGTCTAGAAATATGTATTTATATGATTTAATCGGTAAAAACAGCTGTGTTTTTATAATTGTAACTTTTTATATGGTAAAGTCCAAAGGGAACATCTTAATATCTACTGTAAAGTGTTGCAAAATTAAATTTATAAGCTTAATTAAAGGAACAATCCCTTAAAAACTGGTGAAGCACTACTGACCAACACCTGCTGCAACAAAGCACACCTGTGATAAGAAATGCTTACGCATAAGATGAGCCCCTAAGTAAGAATAGTTCTTAATTGATGCTTTTGTTTGAGAAATCCCCGAGAATAATTGCAATATACACAGCAAGTTTTCTTTAGTGTAGATTTTCCTAATTTTCCAGAGAATCAGGCAGTGGAGCTTTTGAACTCTTAAGTATGTCTCTTAGCAACTCGCCAAAAAGAAGCTTTGCTGGAATTACTTGTAATTCAAACATCATCTGTGAATGTTTTTGGCCATATTCCTCCATAAGAATAGGTGCAACCATACCATGCAGTATGCAGTTCCTTGCTGTCTTAGCAAGCTATTAACTCTTCCTACTGTATTTTGCATGTGGAAGTGGACTTTAAAAAAAATTAACTCCCAGTTCCACTGCTGCTGTGCAATACAATTTACTTCCATCCTTTTGGGTTTCTGCCCCAGGGAAGATGGAGCACCAAGGGCTAAACCTGGGACTACAGCCAGCAGCAGGAGGAGTCAAAGCCAGACTGGCTCCTACAAGAACAATTCTTTCTTTGTCCTGCCATAGCACCATAAAAAGCCCGTGGAAAGCCTTGGAAATTAGGAGTTTCCTGAATAACACACCTGGGAGTTTCATATCTCCCTTTTTCATATTACTGCAGTCAGTGCAAGGTAGTAATTTGTGTTTGTTCCCTGTTTTAAACTAAACAAAGCAATTATTAGGCTTCTCAACATGGAACACAGTAGGTTTTTATTTCCTTTAACAAAAAAAGTAATCAGCTAAAAGTTTTGTAACTGGCTGCCACATAGTTGAAATGGGAAGTATTCCCAGGTATCAGGAGAATCCACTGCTGGATTGATCTTTACGTCCAGTTTCTCTTATTTGATTCTGTGAACTGAAACCATATCACCTATGTTTTAAGCATTCCCCACCAAAAAAAAAATTCATTGTGCTTGAGGTCTTAGAAACAAGTATTTATTTGTCTCCTGCAGTAATCTGTTTTGTGTTCCACGGCCTGTAAGCAGCTTAATTTGAAGATAATTCAATACAACACTGTATCTTTAGAGCTCTAGTGACAGGAACGAAATTGTTTTATCTTTTTTGTTCTTGGTGTGCTGTGCTGGATGGGCTGGTGCATAGACCATCTGCTGCTGAGGTAACTCTTGGGATATTTGTCAAATTGATTGCACTTAGGAACAACTGAGACAGGGGAAAAATAGAGTTTCTAATTACATTTTAACAGGGATCTTGTTTAACTCTAGGAGGTGGTAATTCAGAAATAAATGGCTTTGGTGGACATCTTAGAATCTTTAATTAACAAAATACTCTATTAACACACACATTGTTTTCCAGGTGACTGAGATCATTTGCCCCTGGGGCTTTTTTTTCCATATGCCTTCTGTTCCTCCAGCTAAATATGTAAGAAAATGAAGTATTCATTTTGATTACATAAAGCACATGGGTATACAATTATATGAAAAGATAGATGACATTTGTTCCTTGGCTTCCCTAAGACCCCTACAGGCTTGCCCTTCCCTAAAAAAATAAGCCATAAAGTGATTAAAGTATGCATTTTTCTCTACATTTGCCATTTTTGGAAGGGTGTTTCTAAATCAAGAGCTTTTACTAGGAACAATGGGATAATTATTATTTGCAAAATACAGCTAAAAGTTTTATCCCATAAGTTTTATATTCTTGCATATATGTGTTGTGTGATGATTTTGGAGCTTTTGGGACCTAATTTATTTAATATTATCAAATTTGAGTAATAAATGTTTATTAAAGCTTAATAAAATAAATATATATATGAACATAGTTTGGCGTTTATTAAATGTTTATTCTTTATGCTTTCTTAAACATTTAATCTGCTTTTTAATCCCTTCTTTATATATCATTTTGCATTAACATTTTCTGTACTAGCTGTGAAACAATTCCTCAACATGTATTTGACTGAAAGAGCTCCTGTTTCATTCCAGACTCAATATTCACTAAGGCGGTAAATGAAACATTGGGAAAGAGAGTTAGCTTGCATAAGTAAAATGGCAACGTTTCCAAATTGTATAATCACCAGGGATTTTTTGAAGTATATTTTTATTGTGAAATACACAGAGATTTGTTGAAAAAAAGGTTCAGAAAATTAATTTGAAATAAGGTCAGGAGTGAGTAAAATAGTTTTGAAGAATAGTTTCCAAGTCTTGGTTGCCTTTGCTTTGTCCTTCATGGGACTGGGATCTAATCCCTGTTGTGGTGATGCTTTTCTTATTCCATATCCTCTATCTTGGGGAATTTTTTCCTGCTTACATGTCTTCTTCTGGTTGTTTAAGCTGAAGACTGGCATGTTTCAGATTGTTTTCTGGTATTTCCTGCTGCATATCCTGCAGGAATTCAGCCTGGGGAGCCCAAAGTGTGGCCCATCCTCTGGATCCTCATCTTCTCTGCCATCCACAGGTGAGGAAGATGGGTTGTATCTGGGTTCATGATACAAACCCATGGTTCCTATTGTAGATTGTTTACTTTTGGTGAATAAAGATGACTGCATAAACCACTGTCTAGATGAAGGTACTGGAAAAAATGTCTAGTTCAGATATAGCGTTTTTAGTAGTCTCTCTCCTGTTAATACTTTTTGGAAAGCATATAGTTTATCTTTCCAGTCTCAGGAAGAAATGTGTCATCACTAGAGAAGACTGAGGTTGAAGACACTGTGACCAAGTAAGCATCATGAAGCCACAAACATGAAATCCTACAAAGTCATTACTGGACTTATTTTTCAGAGCCTAAACTTTCCATCATGTTTCAGGTAGAAGTATATTCCATGCTTTTTCATTGTTATAAACAATAGAAAAGCATGTTTTTGTTTGCCTATGTATGTTTGTGAGCTTCTGTCTTCATATATGTCTACGTAAAATCGGTTTCTAACATCAACAGTGCATTTCACATATTTCACATTGAATTGCTTTGTATTGCAACATCTACCTCCCTGGTACTTTGCTCTGTGATGGCTCTGATGAGTGCTATCTTCCGTATTATTAAATGGTAACAGGAGGAGCATATGCTGGCATGTCACTGCAGCAAACAATGACTTGTAATTCCCTTGAAAATTCACATGCGTTTTATTGCTGCTTGAGAAATTAACACACAGCACCACTGCAGTTCTAGTCCTTTTACTGATTGCTAAAGGATTTCTCCTCTATTACCTCTGCATTTTCTGTGTTGCCAGGTGTGAAATGAATAGAATCATAAAGTCAGGCTGTTTTGGAGAATAAGAGCAACAGAAGAGTCTGTGCTGATGGAATAAGTGGCATAGTGAAAGTAGAAAAATACTAGGAGCTATTGGCAATCCAATGTGACGGATAGTGGAGTGCAAAAGACATATTTACAAATTATTGTAATTAAAAGCAGATGTAATATATATTACTGACTCAGGAAAGCATTTTGCCATATGCTTAAGTGTAAGTATGTGCTCATAGAACTGCTACACTTGCTTAAAGTACAGAAGATTGATTTTTAAGCATTCCTTAAATGTGGCTGGGCTGCCAGGAATGGACATATTTGCTACTTTCAGTAGGAGTTTCAGCAATTACAAGATTAATTTCCTGGTATAACTAGTAAGATCTTTCCTTCTATTCCCGTTCAGTTGAACAACAGTTGACTCAGATGAGATGTGGTTGTGGAAACAGGTTTTAAAAACAGGCTTGATCAATGCTATTTTGGAAACGGGATGGGTGCGCCTGAGGTTGAGAGGATAAAAATCACCTAATTACAGAGTGAAGAAGAAAGATAACTTTATGGGGAGGCAGAGGAATTACTTAGATATGCAAAGGTTGTTTATGTATTTAAGGATTTGCAGAATCAGCACAGGAAAACGCCTGTGACAGTTGCTGAAAAGGGCAGTAAAGCTGCAGAAATATCTGAGTAATAGAAACATTTCTCCTGAATAAATGCCTAATGCCATTCAATATCAGCAGAGCAGAAAGCATAACCAAAAGACCAGGAGAGGCACTAATGTACCTGAATGGCACTAACACCGCAGCTGGGACCCCCATCCACCCCTGCCAGAGACTTTGTTTAACTTCAGTCTCTGCAGCTTCTGCTGTGTCCTGGCAGTACCATCAGGAGATGGATTACTCTTCCTTGAGATGCACATTTCCTAAATAGTTTCAGTGAGAAAATGGTGAGGAATGTGCTCTGGCTGCCTGTGTGTTCTTGCTGCCTGATCTGTGAATAGGATAACACTTCTTTCAGACAAGATGCAAATATTTTAAATATATTACAGACACCTAAAGAAAAATATTTTATTTTGTTAAGATTTCTTCTTGGACTGCTAAGTGTTAACAAAACAATACACTTCCTCTGTTAAAAAAAAACAGTCGCTGTGAAAAATCACTTTTGAAGACCTTAGCTAAATAAAATTAGATTGAAAAGCTTAACAAACAGAAAAAAACCTAAATGCCAAAGCAAACAAGCGAAACAGGAAACGAGAGTTGAAGCTCTGTGGAAGATTTAACTATAGAATCACTAATTACTAACAGGCTACT
The DNA here is from genome assembly GCA_009867235.2 of Psittacus erithacus. NCBI lineage: Eukaryota > Metazoa > Chordata > Aves > Psittaciformes > Psittacidae > Psittacus > Psittacus erithacus. The sequence goes on from WYDI02011632.1 coordinate 9,925, forward strand.
GTAGAAAGCATCGTGATCTGTATTTACCCCAAGAGCCTGCTTAGGCCTTGTCAGGACAGGCAGAGAGAGACCTGATGAGCCTTTGCCATGATGCAGTATGGCAGTCTTCATGGTCTGGGTCACAGAATAGACACAGATGGACAAAAAGGAGACAGAAAGGAAGAAAGAATTGGGAAGAGTTTTATCGATTATTGCAGCCAAAGCATCCAAAAGAGATTAGTTGGGTCTGAGTGTAATTAAATTTTTGTGTATTGTTCTTCACACAAACACAAGAAGAATTTCCTGGTTTTGCAACCTCTTAGGTAGCAAGCCTCAGGCAACATCTTAGTCTTTTTCCCCATCTCAGGAAGGGGGAGCAATGAGCTGATGAGCAGCACCTAGGACACCTTTCTGAGCCTTGGCTAGATAGGAGGGCTTGCTCTTTATGCGAGTGTGCATGTACAGTTCCTAATGCAACAGAAACTTCTTCTTGATGTACAAACAATACAACAAGACAGCATTTAATTATAATCCATTAGGATTTATAGTCTCTGAGAGTAAAAAAAAGAAAATAATGCCAAAAGTTTATCAGTAAATGAGGTAGGACAAGGAGGAAGCTGCAGGAGAAAATTAACAGTAAACACCTATTGTCTTTTGAAGAGAGTCTCTAAATTATTGTAATCTTCTGCTTTAGAAGAAAAAGAAAGTGATGTTTTTCTGCTTATGAGGTCTGGAATAGCCAGCAATTTAATATGTTGGCCCATTAAGAGGATAAGTAGGGCATAAACATCTAGCAGGCAAATGGAATACAAGGTAAAGATTTTCTAGTGAGGCTTTGCTTTATTTTATTATTTTTTTAAAGCACCTTTGCATTTGAATTGGTCTTAACATCTTTAATTCTTCCACCATGAAAGTGTTGGAGAACAAACAAGAAATCTGGAGAGGGACCTTTTACAAGGGTATGTAGTGAAAGGACAGGGGGGGAATGGCTTTAAACTGAGAGATGGGAGATTTAGATTAGACATTAAGAAGAAATTCTTCCTTGTGAGGGTGGTGAGGTGCTGGCACAGGTTGCCCAGAGAAGCTGTGGCTGCCCCATCCCTGGCAGTGTTCCAGGACAGGTTGGATGGGACTTGGAGCAACCTGCTCTAGTAGAAGGTGTCCCTTACCATGGCAGGGGTTTGGAACTGGATGAGCCTTAAGGCCCTTTCCAACCCAAACCAGTCTGTGATTGTATAATGCAGTTGTAGGTGCCTTATAGTCCTTCAGCTAGGTGCAAAACTATGGTTTGGATCTTTTCTCCGTAGTGGTTTGGGTTTTTTTTTGTTGTTTGTTTCCTGATATGATCATCAGTTGTGAATTAGCCTTAACAGGCTATGTTCTAATTTAACATTGTATTTCATACCCTGTGTTGTTCTAATGGCTTTATGTTTGAGCATAGGCAGTCTTTTGGCAAGCATAAATGCAGATTTCTGTCTTTGTTACCGTCTCCATTTAGGTGCTCTGTTCTTGGCATGTAAGTACCAGCAGATGCAATAAAGTATGAAGTGGCATTTGGCACCTGTGTGCCTGTGCCCTCAGAGGAGGGACTTACTATAGAAGAGACGCTGCTCTCAAACTGGCCATCTAAACTCATTTTGTTTGGCATGGAACAAACCTGGCACCATCCTGGGCGAGCGGGCGCTGTGCCATCGCAGCAGATGGGGCTGGGTGCAGGGAGCTATCAGGGGAAACCTTGTCCAAGCACTGAGTGCATGTGTCTAAGGGCAGGGTTTCCAGCCAGCAGCACTGAAATGGCTCCCTGTCCTCAGCACCCAGCTCTAGTTTGAAAGGCTGTGTGATAGATTTGAAGATGTCAGTCCTAGTTTCAAAATGTGATGTGGTTACATTGCTCTTGATAAATTTTTTTCAGCCTGGATAATAATGGTTATGCAGGAGGGTTTTAGAATTGCATCCAGCAAAGTATGACCATAATATCCAAATATATCCAAAGCATGACCGTAATATCCAAAATACCATAATGGTGTGATACCATAACCATTATGATCTGTGTAATGTTTTTGGAGCGCATTTGCTACAGTAAGTGGATGTTACCTAAAAATCATGAAAATCATGAACAGGATGTCATTGTTTGAGGTTGGGTGTTCTTTTGTTCCATGGTTTTTGTTTTGGTTAGTTTTGGGTTTTTTCTCTAAAATATTTTTTCTGGCCTCGTACACAGGTGGAAACTACTCAACAGCAAAAAAGAAAAGTTAGAAACTGCCTCAAAGAGGTGAGAAAAACAGAAGCTAAATGCGGGGGTTGGGGTGTCCAACCATTTCAAATTACGTGCAAATATAGACACCCAAACTCCTGCGTTTCCCAGTCAGAAAAGGCAGTGTCCCAGATTAAAGCAACATTGCAATCCACAGGTACTTGTCTGGTTTTTACACCAGTCACAACAATGATGTGTTTTTAAAGTGGAAGTGAATCCTCTTTTTAAGCTGGTTGGCCTATCTGTGCTCAGCAAGTTCCTGAATGTCCCTTTTTATCACCTGATAAAAGGCCTGAACTCCCATGCTGAATCGTATATTGTCTATTTAAAAGTGATAAATACTCTTTAGAAAGCCACTGTTCATTCTGTATCTGCGCTGATTTGGGTATGGAAGCAATGAGACATCCATTCAACTGGAGAGTGGGAGGTAACAATTCCTCCTGACTTCCTTGAGTAACTATTGCTTTACAAAAAGCATGATCAACTTCCAGGTATTGCATACTCTGGATACTGAGTTATGGAACTGATCTTCACAACTCACAAAAGACTTACAAAGCAGGTATGTTTATTGCGGCGCCGGGTGCGAGGGGGATCGCTCCTCCTAACTCGCACACCCAGAGCTTGACAAGCTGGATATTTATTATACACAAACATACATATTCATCAGATTTCACAAGCATAGGAGGAGTTATTACAATTCCAAGAACTCATTAATACCGTTCCCCTCCCCTCTGCGCCTGTGCACTGCCATCTGGTGGCCTTGGGCCGGGGTCTTCTGGATGAAGTAAGAAGTCTTCCTCGCTGTGTACTTTTCACCTTCGGCGCAGTTTCCCCAGCTGGCAATCTCAAGTCTTAGAAACTAGTTGAAACAAGTTCCTGTCAGACATTCATCTTCTTGAGGGAAAAGGGTCTCTGATTTTAAACAGTACATTTCGGTTACCTATTCTATTCTGTGTTATAGTTTAACTGGCAAGGACAAGAACATACCTGTTACCCTATTCTAAGTTAAGACAATGCATAGTTTGAAGAAAACCCTTAACTCTTCCCTTGGTCTGTTACTATTCCTCGCATCAATACAGCCATTTTGGTTACTTAAACTGCTATAAGCTTAACGTGAAAGTGAAACTGGAGTGATGGAAAATTCAAACTAAAGTCAGAAGAAAATGAACAAGGTATGGATTAACTTCAGGCATTCCTTTATCTGCCTGTTGTCACACAGGGCAGTTGTTATTCTCACTGAAACAGCAATTTCATTACACTGATAGTTGAGGATGTCCCTGCTCATTGCATGGGGGTTGGACTAGATGAGTTCTGAATGTCTCTTCCAACCCAAACTATTCTATGATTGTATGATTGATAGTGCTGTGGTGGCATTATTTGCTTTTGTCACTTCAAGAAATTTAATTTTTCATACCCTCATCAAGTACCGTAGTAAGTAGAATAACAATGTGTATTCTTCTATATATATGTTCTAGAATCATAGAATACTTAGGGTTGGAAAGGAAAGGACCTTAAGATCATCTAGTTCCAACCCCCCTGCCATGGGCAGGAACACCTCCCACTAAACCATGTCACCCAAGGCTCTGTCCAGCCTGGCCTTGAACACCACCAGGGATGGAGTATTCACAACTTCCCTGGGCAACCCATTCCAGTGCCTCACCACCCTTA
>WYDI02011634.1:0-22155 GCA_009867235.2 Psittacus erithacus
TTTCGATTCTCTTCCCCATCCCTCCGGGAGCCGAGGGAGGAAGGAGGTGGGGGGGGCAGTGAGTGGGCTGTGTGGCAGGGCCTAAACCACGACACACTCAAATCAACAAAAATGTTTTCATCCTTTTAACTGAATTATACTATTTCAAACTTTATCCACTAATTTATTTACTAATTTAAAACACCAGTTTTCTCCATATTTACATTCATGCGTAGTGGCATGCTGCTATAGTAACATTTGCGAACTGCGTATTGGGTTGGTTATGCTGCAACTAGTTGTTTATTAACACTCATTTTTCAACATGGTTTGTAGAATAAAACAGGACTAGAACTATTCTTCTACAAATCCTCACAAGCCTTCCCCTCTACTCCAGTTCCTTTTTTATTTTTTAGTTTCATAAACTGGTTGGGTGGAGTCAGAAATACACACAAAATGGTAAGAGCTGTCTTCTTAGCCTTCTGTGAATTCCCAGCATAAGCACTTTCACAGCCCCAGGAAGCAGGCAAATCAAGGTGTTTTGTAAGAACAACCCACAAATCTTAATGAGTACATTTAAGATATTAACTTAAAAGAAGCTTTCACCATTTATGCTGCAGCATCTTGCAAGGATCTAAAAACCTCACCTCTAGATTCAAGCAACTAAACACAGCTTTTCACACAAAGCTGTTACCAACAGACCCTGTATGAGAAGGAGTTTAACATGTACACAAGCAGAGAAATAATAGAAGTTACTCTGATAAATATTGCAGTGGAAGTCTGGAAGTCTAGCACAGCATGAGTTTATGCACAGAGTAGAAAGAACAGTACTGGGGTTTTTCTTACTAAACCTATCTTAAGTCTCTTCTAGCACAGATCACAGGCCAGTTTTGTACTAATACTGTTCCTGAATTTAATCATCAGAACCTATTTCCCCTAGCTCTAAAAGACAGTGAAAAGAAGCAAGGCAAAAATTAAAACAGTTGCCTTGCACAGTGCAACCCAACTTCAACCAGAATCCAGAACACTACAAAATGTTGTCTTTTTGTTACTAGTAGTGAAGGAGTGCTTTGCTTGTTGCCCTTACCTGCAAAAGCGCTCTATTACTACAATCTGGAAAGGTAACTGAGTAAAATTAACATCTCCCAAGTTGTTCCCTTGTTTTAGATATACAAAATAAAGTGAGAAGCCAAAAGATAGGGTAAGTTATTTTTATACAGTTCTTCAATAGGTCTTGGTAAGAGACTGATATAGTATTGCCAAAGTACTTGAAGCCCACAGAAAACCTTGTGCTCCCTATCCCATAAACTGGACTCTTTTCTGTCCAGTGCAGGAATAGAAAGAAGACTGTGAGCAATATGATTCTCACTGTGGCTCTTCAGCATGTGCAGTGCCTCCAGGCACAGGCAACTGCGACGCAGCATAGCTCAGACACAACCACCAGTTCCACATCTCTTTCTGGGGACATTATCACAATTAGTCCCACACTTCAACCACACTCAAGCTCTTCAAGCACAGAATGACTCAGCAAGGACACAGTCTAAGAGGAGGAAGATAATGCCCAGGGAAAAGATGGGATTAGACATTTAAAACTATGAGACATAAAGCAATGTCTTCAAGAAGCTGCAGATGCCTACTGTAAACCCAATTGGGGTGAAAATTTCATACCTTATATAAAAACATTTCCTACTGGACACACAGTGCTGATTGCCTAATTAAACATTTCTTTTTCTGACTTTCAGTGGAACATGTAAACATATTTACATGAAAAATACCATTGAGTGCCAGTTTGACTGCTCCAGTTACAGAGTCACTATTTTGTTTTTTTTTCAAACTGCTCACTGAAGAAGAGTGCGGAGATGTTTAATGACAGGGCGCCTCAGGTGACTGTGCTGTGTTTCCACAAGGTAACAAAAAAGTGAAGCACAGCCTTTTGTGCATTTCTGCCTGATGCAGCTCAGGAAGCTTCTTATGAATGAAAAATATTCATCAGTATTTTGGAGAAGACTTGAAAAGAAGATTGTTTTCATCTCATTTTATAAATATTTTCAATGGCAGTCTAGGTATTTTACTCCTTCCCACATCCTACTAAGACTGTTTATTAAACCAACTATGACACAATACCTGTATGCTTACTTGGGACTAATTTTGCTGTCACTGAATTCAATGGCAAACGACTCATGGAGTTCACAGGTAGCTGGCTTGATCTTTTGATTCAGAATTTCCAAGATACACATTTTAAATGTATTGTACTGATCCATGCTGACTGAAAAAAAAAACCTCTTCACCTTTGCTTTATTTTCTTCATGCTCAAATACCCTAGGTTTTTTATTTTGATTTATGAATTTTCAACACATAGTTATTCTGCAAGCTTTTCAGAGCAGGTAATATTTTATTATTAGTCTGGGTATTATATATTGATCTAGTGTTCTAATCACTGGTCTTTAAATACTGCTTTAATATAAATTCAGTAATACTGATGATGATAGAGTGTTTATGGGATAGATCTAGACTGTGAAGCTCAGGTGTGAATGCAAACTTTGGAGAAGTTTGAGGGTCACTTCAGGGAAAACTGAGGGTCTTTCAAGAGTTATTTGTAGCTCACAGTGACTTTTCATCATATCACACATATCATACCTTTGATTAGTTTTTGAAGGAGTGTACCTGAAATATGAACTCATTTTACTGATCTTCCTAACCATCACAGGTATAAATGACATATACGAAGTTGTTGCCTTTTCATAATTTCACATAGCCCTTGCTGCATGGATAATTCTGCAACAAAAAACTACTGAGGTCAAATCTACTGATAGAATAGAATAGTTGGAGTTAGAAAGGACCTTAAGATCATCAGCTTCCAACCCTTCTGCCGTGGGCAGGAACACCTCCCACTAAACCATGTCACCCAAGGCTCTGTCCAGCCTGGACTTGAACACCGCCAGGGATGGAGCATTCACAGCTTCCTTGGGCAACACATTCCAATGCCTCACCACCCTCACAGTAAAGAACTTCCTCTTTATATCCGATTTAAATTTCCCCTGTTTAAGTTTGAACCCGTTACCCCTTGTCCTATCACTGCAGTTCCTAATGAAGAGTCCCTCCCCAGCACCCTTATAGGCCCCCTTCAGATACTGGAAGGCTGCTATGAGGTCTCCACGCTGCCTGCTCTTCTCCAGGCTGAACAGCCTTAATCAGCAAGGGCACTACTTTCGTGAAAAAGTTATACCTGAAGATACTAAAAAACAATCACCATGTAAGGAGCTTCCTCGAAGGTAACTTCACAAAATGCAACTTTGCACATTCTCCCTCAGGGTAGAGTATGTTTCCTAGTTCCTTCAATAATGTTGTATTAAAATATTCAATGCAAATTTTTAAAAACCTAACAAGCATTCAGCTTTAAAGAGCTAACATCAGACATTTCTCAACAGTGACCTCATTTAGCTTCCACCTACGTCAGCTCCCTAAATGCAATTCAGGAAACTTCAGACACAGAATTTACACTGAACTTCAGTTCAGTAGCAGAAAGTTTCTTCTAGTCTTTGGCCAAAATTCTGCAGTTCTATCCTGCTGGCTCCATTTTACTATTTAGGATATTTCACAATGAATGTCCTCTTCCAATGCCACCCCAAGGAGCAGGGAATATGTCATACCAGAAGAAGGTGGGAGGAAAGGTGACCATCCCAGCAAGCTAATCTGTACCAACTGCACTTCTGCTCTGCTCAAATCTCATTTGTTCCAGGATCTATTCTCTAAATAGAATACAGAAACACAAAATATACAAAATATACAACAGACAGCTCTGAAAAGAGCACTTGTCAAGATCAAGTAAGGGTTACCAAAATATTCATACCTGTGCTACTATGTCATCAGGACAGCTGAGAGGAAGGACATGCCATTAACAGGAGCCTACCAAAGCTTACTTACCACTCTCCCCACAGACACATCTTAAGAACAAAAGCTTATCTCATTGAGCACACAGCAAAGAACCTTCTAGTCCTCCCACCAAAACAGCAAGTGGGGGGGGATGTTCCTTTTTTTTTTTTTTTTAAATACAACTTCACCCACATTGCCAGACTCAGACTGATGATACCATTAAAATAATTCAGTAATGGAGTTGCTGCAGGTACCTCTGTGTTACACATACCTCCATTTGGCTGTAAAATAAATAAATTAATAACTGGGAGGGCTTAGTTTTCCTCCTTCCACAGGAACATGAGCACTTGTCCATCTCTCCAACTGCTACTTCCCAAGATACAAACAGAAGCTAAAGAAAATGCATGTCAGAAAGCACCAGTATGACAGGATCCACTGCAAACGCACCTTCTGCTCAGGCCATTGTTTCCTCTTGAATCTATAATCTTAACGTGACATGGTAGTATGGTCTGAAGTACCTCCTACATGCAGCACAGATTCTCATCAAACTGTTGTAATCAAACTTGTATCAGTATAGGTTTCATTTCTTATCTTCCTACATACCTACACTGATTCAAGTAATATTTTGCTGCAGGAAATGTCCCAGGGGGCTTTGCAGGAGAAGGGAGAGAAATGGGATTTGTCATAATAAAAAAAAGCAAAGTAGAAGAGTTTGATCCAAAATTCTACAGTTTGTCTTACATATGCCTCCAGCCTTACTTACCTGATGAATAAACACTAAATACAATGGCACATATCTAGTTATTTTGACTGCTCTCTAGTGCAGAAACTTATAGTATCAGCCCATAGAACCCATAACAATTCTGGAAGGTACAAAAAGAACCCTGCTTACCTTTCATCCCAAACTTAGAGTGTCTTCCAAACTTCAGAATAATGAGCATTATTACTAAGCCCGTGCACACCAGTGCTGCAATTCCCACCACGACATACACCTAAAAGAGGGCATAAACAGATTTGGCTTGTTTTGTTTTCATGATCGACCTTCAAAGACACTCAGCATGCATTTGGATTAACCCAGTTAGGTAAAGAGATTAGTTTCAACTAGAAAACATTCGCACTTAGATCAAAAAGTCCAGAAAATAGCCACTTGTTGAGGTTCCTTCTACCCTGCAGAGAACACGGATTCAGACAGCTCTGAGAACAACTTTTTCAGCATCCTACAAAATTCAAGGCAGCTGAGAGGAAGTGCACATCACCGCTTTCCCTTCCAACAGTCTGGCATGCAACAAAAGCACTTGGGGAAAAAATAAATTTAATATGTGAGTGGTTGAACACCAGCACAGCCCACAGTGGCTGTGGAGTCTCCGTCCCTGGAGATATCAAAGCCAGAGTGGACACAGCCCTGAGCAGCCATGCTGGATCTGTTTTAAGCAGAAGGCACTGGACCGGAGGATTTCCAGAGGTCACTTCCAACCTCAGACCTGCAATGATTCTATTATTGAATAAGAAAAGATTGCCTGGGATCCTCCCAAAGATTTAGCAGAGTGTCCCAACTCAAAGTCTGCTCTCTGGTTCACAAACACACATATGCTCCACTGCCTGCTGCTTTACAGAGTCACTGATGCAGGAACACTGCAGTATCAGCCAGGCTAGCCACCCATTACTGGTTTTCAACAATTCAGTATTGGAAAGCATAAGAAGCAAGGATGCAAAGAAGAGGCCCACCAATTCAGCTACCTATACTAAAGTCTACTGCAAATTATTAGATGAAAAACCTACATAGAATCATAGAATCATAGAACAGTTAGGGTTAGAAAGGGCCTTAAGATCATCAGCTTCCAACCCCCCTGCCATGGGCAGGGACGCCTCCCACTAAACCATGTCACCCAAGGCTCTGTCCAGCCTGGACTTGAACACCGCCAGGGATGGAGCATTCACAGCTTCCTTGGGCAACACATTCCAATGCCTCACCACCCTCACAGTAAAGAACTTCCTCCTTATATCCGATTTAAATTTCCCCTGTTTAAGTTTGAACCCGTTACCCCTTGTCCTACCACTGCAGTTCCTAATGAAGAGTCCCTCCCCAGCACCCTTATAGGCCCCCTTCAGATACTGGAAGGCTGCTATAAGGTCTCCACACAGCATGAAATTGTATCTCTAAAGCATACAATTATAATTTGAAAGTTCATTGCAGCACACCCTCTCTATAAGGAGAAGCTGACTCCAAGATGGAATTCAAACAGCAATCTTAAAATTTACCTTGGATGTCTTTGTTTTGTAAATAAAAAGTTGTTCTTCTTGGCTAAAATTAGAAGAAATGTCTTAGTCTAAAAAATTACAGTTAGTTGTTTTGAAAAGCAGGACACAAAATAATTAGTGATTTTACTTGTACTGAAAAATGATTCCCTCTTCCATAAAACATGGGGAGGACAAGAGCGGGAGCCCTGGTTTTCTTTTTTCCCTTTTTTTCCTGAGTTTTGATCACAGAACAGTAATAGCTGTGGTGTTCTGGTAGCTCAGGGTCCTATTACAATCTCCGCAGTTTTGTGAATTGTATAGCCAGAGAGTCTGCCAAGATTACAGATCAGGAAACAATGTATATACTTACAGTGATGCTATCTTCATTGTCTTTGTTGGAAACATCCGTAGAAGTTATTTGATTACTGTTATTTGTGGTGTCTCCAAGATCATTAGGCGTGGTTTCATACTCTTAGGAATGAAAAAAGGTTGCTATTATAATTTTGTAACCTTAGAGGGGAAAGGTTTGTCTTTATTATTTCTGCTTTCTAAGATGGAAAGGCCACTAACAACTTTCAGGGCTCTAAGCTCTTTGGAAACAATACATAATTGCTAAAGTAGCTGGAACATTTGGGGGGAATCCCTGTGGCAGATAGATAATCAAACAAATGTGTTGTGACTGACAGACTTGAAAAGAGAAGCCATCTATGCCATAATTTGTATCTCTACTGGAAAAACTAGAGTTAAATAAGAACTCCATCCATTTTTACGGATACTATTTTTATGCTCTTCTGACTTCACATTAAAAATGAAAGACTGCCCTCTACACTGAACTTCTCCAGCCTTGTATTCAGCCAAATATAGGACAGTCTTAGAAATTAGCTTGGGCATTTTTGTTTAGCTGTGAAGAACTTGGCAGATGGGTTTGTAGCTACTTTTATTACTATCAAATGTAAAATAGCTGGTTTTCTTCATTTAAAAAATAATAAAAAATACTTTGTGTGCACAGAGGTTACAGGAGCACCACAAACCATCATACAAGTAAATATTTAAAAAATTAAGTGAGATAGTATGAAGAAATTCGATTAATTTATCAAAATAATTCCACTGATAGATCTGCAGGGTTGAATCCAGAACTATTCCATAAAAAGAATGAACATGGCTTAATTATTTATCATTATTTAAAAATGAAACACACATATCTATAGTCCATGATTTATGTTAAAACTATTCATATGAAATAAAAAGAATTAAATAGTGTACTATGAACTTAGAGAAACATGCAGCATTAAAATTATATTAAAAATTCATATATTTTATGATTACATCTGGAAAAATACATAATGTTCCAGTTTTACTACTGTAATGTGTGCAGGTGAAAGTAACAAACAGGGGCGATAACTGCATCTATGGCAAAATGCGCCTCCATCACTGTAATTTAAATTTGCAATTAACTGCATATTTCTTCACACTTTTCAATTAAAATCAGCATCATAAGCCTACAGTTTAAATTTTAACTATGAATCTAAAAAGGCAGAGTGCAGAGGCATAGCTGTCACTGCCTACAGAGGCAGGAACTATTCCAACCACAGAGCTGCTGCTGAGCAAGGGCAGGGAGAGCCTGCACCTCAAAGGGTTTATCTTCTTTAGCTCCCAAGGCCAGTTTGGACAGCTCAGCTGGCAATGCCAGCAGTAAGTTGCACTGGGCTTTTGATCTTCATGCATGCATGAACACATTTGCTTTCTCCAAAGCACTTGGCAGATTGCAGATTTTTTGGTATATGGAGAAGCTACACAGCTACCTTTGGCTCCAGTACAGTCAGGTAGTTTATTTTGGCTCTATACCATGCCTGTTGAAGGACAGGACTCTTTCAAGCCAAAATACATATTAAGTGTACAAAGGTTTCATGAGAAACCCAATTTAATTTCCTGGTCTTTTACCATTTCAATTCTTTGACTCAGCACTGCATCTGTATGCCTGCATCATCCTATGCAGCAAAGGTGTAACAGTAGCAAGAGGCAAGTGTACAGCGCTCCTTAGTCTGGGCAGCACAAACCTGTCCTGAATGGGTCACCCGCGTAAGTAGCCTGGACATTTGAACAAGGTGCTGCGCAGACCATCCACCACTGTGACTGCAGACTGTGCCACAGCAGTGACTTCTGCTTCACGCATTCTCAGGGAGAGCCTGCTTTATAACAAGCACCTCAGCATACAAGATTTGGCTTCCTTTACAATTAGCTATGGCAAGCCTCACAAATATAGTTTTGACCAACCCTATACTAATTGTATTTAAAAGACCACCATAGAAAAACAAGTATTTAGAGCCTTTACTTCTTTGGCTCTGTAATACAAACTTTGAAGAGGGAAATTTTTTGCTCTTAATTTTACGTATAAACATAGTGGTGGGCAAAAGCCAATGCTATTTGCAATTCTGTTTATGCTCATGTCTGTACTAAAGTACTGGAAGTCACACTTGATAGACTAATGGCAACTAAGCAGAGTGGTTCACGTCTGGTCTGTGAATCCTCTGAATGCACTTTTAATCAAAATGGGCAACATCTAAAGTAGGCCACACTGGTACACTGGTGTATTGCCATTCCCTTTTGTATAACTGTGAAGTGCTCGCATTTGAACTAGTGCCAGATCTTCAAAGCCCCTTGAAATGGGCGAGCCAGGCAAGGAAAACATATGCAACAGCTATTCAGCCAAAACCAGTGATTCTGGGTTAAACAAATACCTGCTCATTTCACTATGAAATCCTGACATAGACACTGAGCACTCTGATACAGTCAGTCACGCCTCTTGACTCACTCTATGTGTGACTAGTATTGCTTCAGGGGCAGGTTCTCTGGTGCTGCATACCTCATGCAGCCACCTGTGGCTACACCGACCACAGTGAATCACAGCTGAGGCTGTGCAGTATTTGGCAGCCATTTCACAAACAAGGCACATGGTGGCTGGGATACAGACAAGAGCAGAGTCACAGCAGCACTGGGGGGTTACTCTGCACAGTCCTCTGTGGGTATGGCTGATATGGGGCATGTGGTCTCTCCCATGTTCACTATCATATTAGAAGAAGCAGCATGGCACAAAGATGTGAACTCAGAGATAAAGAAGCTGGCTTTGCACCTGATTTCCTGCTCAGCCCCACCTGAGTCACTTCATTTCTGTTACTTCCCAGATGGGGCCAAGACTGCCTTCCCTCTCTGCCTGCTCCAAGACGTGCCACAGAGGTGAGCGGGAGGCACTAGCAAGTGCACCGCATCGCAGCAGGCAATGCCCCGTGCATCCAGGACTCCCATCTTGCATGGAGTACAGGACTCTCTGATGGTCAGTTCCTAAGGGACAGACCCTACTCAGCTAGTGAAACTTTGCTCCACACAAAGGAGTACTTGAGCCTGGAGTCCCTGGCCCTCCATCTCCTCACAGCCTGGCCATGCCCAGCTATGCCCCACTTGCAGGCTCATGGCCTGGCCTCCACCCCAGGGCAGTGCCCAGCGCTGGGGCTGGGGCTGCTCTGGTGTTCCCTGGCTGCCCTGCTCCTGGCTGGGGTGGTGGAACAGCCCGGCCGCCAGGCCCTGCCATAATGGACCCCCATGGGAAGCCCTGGCCCTGTGGCACCCCAGCACTTGCAAAGAAGTACCTTGCAGCTCCCATTAATTTTACTGGTAGCCAACAGACTGACAGACACACAGCTAGTCCCAGGGCCCAGCAGGATCAAACCCTCTGCTGCTGCCTTTATCCTTTACACTAGGCACATTCACAACATGATTAGCATGGGGCTCTAAAAATGTGTTTTAGAAGGAAGACCGCAGGTGGGCCCGGGAGGCGTGTGTGCTTTAAATCCCCCTTCCTACATAATCCAAGTTGTGGGTAAACAGGCTAGCGCAGATAAGTCTGAAAACCACTCAGTCTCTGGACAGGGAGCACATCCCAGGGGTCCCACTGACAGCCATGCAGGCTGTGGTTCTCCAAAGAAGTGCAGTAGTTCCTACACTTTCCAGCCAGCCTCATTCATTCAGCTCACTAAATGGACTTTTGAATTTGAAGTAATCAGAGAAACACTCTGGACTATGAAGTGTTTCTCAAAGCAAGCACTGAGTCACTGAAACAAAGATCAAAGACGGCAGTTTCAAACAGCAGAAAGAAAAGCCAAGAATAAAAAGGAAGGCTGCCTTCATCAGGACTAGGTCTTGCAGGCTATGATCTGCTAGCACAACTCAAAGTGCACATCTTAGCAGAAACCTACCCAAGTCAATTGAAACACAGCACTCACATGGTTTAAACCATACCGAGGCATCAGGACCTTGAAAGAGAGCTCAGAATCAAAATCTTCATGCATAGAGCTTACATAATAAACACATGTAAGAAACTGTGTAAACTGTCACCACCTTCCCACCTCCACTCCCCCCAGAAAAAAAAGAATCTGGAAAAAGAGGGAGGGGAAACTATCCTTTAGTATTTCTAAGCACTTAAAACCAAACTGATGCTTCAATTGCACATTTACTAAAGTTTAATGACATGGAATGGAATCAAAGCAATAACATTTAGATCAGCTTAAGGAAAATTGAGTCATGGGCCATTTCATCCATGTAAAAAGTATGCCAAACAGAATCCAGCTTCTACTGGAAGTTAAAGGGATTTTTTTGGATATGTTGGTTAGGACTTTCCTACTCACCAGAAATATACCAGAAGTATTATGCTTTTCAGTCTGCAGCCTCTATTCTAGTGCACACTGGCTTTCACTACGTACAGACCAAAACATTTTGCTTAACTAAAAAAAGTAATGTGAAGAGTGTGTCATCAAATCTTCTGGCACACACTCAGATATCACTGAGTTGATGGTCTGCTTATGCAAGAGAGATTAAGGGAAGGTACAAATGAGTGGACAGAGCAAAATAAATTGCCTACAGGAAAACTTACTTGTGCCAAACTCATTTTTATGTGGGATTTAGGGGCACATTTTTGGAGGCAAAACAAGTATGGAATCAGCCCTGAAAAAATTAAGTTATATAAGGAAAAATCACCAACTCTCTTTCCTCCAAGAAATGTCTCCAAAGGCTTCATGAAATCTCACTCCTGTGAACTACATCAGGCAGCTGTCATCCTATGGGATCAACTGCTACCATTAGTAGCAGTGGATTTATACTTCTCCTAATGTGAATCAAAAGCAGCAGAGTAAGTAAAATGTCATATTGCATTCATGTATCTTAAATAATACAAGGCAGGAGAAGAACCAAAAATACAAAGCACCTTTCAGAACTGTGTTATAATATGTGCTATTTCAATTTAACTGAGCCTGACATTCAATCTTTTAATGGTTTCAATTCCTTCACTTCTATCATTTAAGAAAAGAAAAAGGAAAGCAAATATATACCATAAACATCTGGATCCACAATGGGGCCATTACCTGTACATGGAAAAAAAAAAAGAAGAAAGTAAGAAAAATCTTTGTAAATAGATTGCAAATGCTGGAAGAGCAAGAGTTTCTTCAGGAACTGTTTTCAGAGTTGACATGTCGTTTTGCAATAGCAATGATACCTACCCAAATGCAAAGCAACATCGACGTATCGCATTAACTGTTGCCAAATAACATTTACAGTAATGTTAGAGGTATCCCAAAGGTTATTATTTTGCTCCATGTAAAACAGCTACTGGCACTAGCTCCGGCAAAGACAGGCATATTTCCCAACTGGGCAAAATTTGCTTTCTGCTAGTAACATGTATATGGAGTAAGCACAACAATTACTATTGAATAACTGCTGAAAAATCAACAGTAAAATTCTTCCTGACTGTAGGTAAAAGCAGATTTCAGTGAGCATTAACAATCACCGACTTTTACCTGGTCCAAAAATTTTGCTATTAAGTCAGTGTGAGAGCAAACCAGTTTAGCTGTGAGCCGGCAAGTTAAGAGCTAGAGGTAGCAATGACCTAAGCAGCACAATTTCATTTGTTTTGTAAAAGGATGTTTCTGAAAGCCAGCTGCACAGCTGATACACAGACAGAACTCTTACCAGAAGAGTCAGATGTTTCAGAAGCCAGCCTTTACACAAGCCAATGGATACCCATCTAGTCAACACTTTTCTAAATTTTACTAGCTCCAGTTTGCAGTTTTTTCTAATTATTGCACATATGTAAGGCTGAGCACATACGTGAGTATAGTGCACACAACACCCACTGAAATTAGTGCATTATTACACTATTTGAACTTTGAAAGATACTTGTGTTGTGTTTCAACATACCTGTTCATTCTGGTCTATAATGTATTTATAGCACAGCTTATGTGGTAGGCTTCTAATCAACTCTTTCATATTGTTACTCTTTGTTGGCTTGGAAATAAAAATAACAGATAGCTAAAATCTCTAAAGATTAATCAAACTTCAGAATGTCTAATTGTTCATAGTACTATGCAGTAAATCTATAGCAGCAAATCCAGGCATTACACTGCCATGAAGCCACTGTGAAGTAGGACCAGAACACCATTATTTCTGCTTCTGTCAACAATGTGAGAATCTGTACTTAAAATACTGGAGTTGCAACCTATTTGCAGAAGAGAAGCAGGTAATTAGGTATATTTTAAAATGCATTTGAAGATACTCTAGTATCCAGAGACACAGGTTAATAGACCCCATGAGAACTGTTATATAAATTTGTAGAAAAAAATAACAAGTGAAGAAAACTTGTAATAGCTGTCCTCAAGCAACATCTGACCAGAGGTTTCTGTCCATAAAAGTTCATGGATTCAGTTTTTCCAGTATAAACATCCATCTGCCGAAAGATAGTACTCTAATTTACCTTCTGAAATCTGAAGGGAAAAAAGAACAACAAAAATATTCTCAGGCATCTACTGCTGAGCTAAACGGCAACTTTCTTATTACTGTTTACTGGAATAGCAATAAAGTAATCATATTAGTTTAACCCCCTAACTCCTGCCAGGGATATAAACTAGGAAGTCATAAACTCCATTCAAATACCTTTTATATAACAAAATACTCCACTTCAAATAAATTTGCAAAAAATAAGATGCTGGAAAACCACCAAATTTCTATTCAGCATTCCATTCATAGAAATGTATTTACTCAAATTAACAAAACACCTGTTGAAGCTACTCTAACATTAAACTTCACCACAGCCATTTTGCACATTTACACACAATTATTTTCAAGGCAAACAAAGAACAGCATTGTTATTTTGGTCTCTGGTAGAACAGGTTGTTGCATAAATAAACTATAAAGAGAGTTATCTATTCACTCATCTTTATAAGCTATATCAACTACAGCTGGTTTACTTGTTTCTTTCTTCACAAAGTTAACAGTTCAAAACAAAGCAGCAGCAGAAGACTCAATCCAAAAACATACTTCTGCAGAACAGCCCCGTGTTGTTATGCCGCACAAGCAAGATGCTACTTCTAAGGCATATTTAACATATTCTTTTAATTTGACAAAATATATGTGACTTGGATTCCTTCAGCTGAAATTCAAAGTACAGAGCTGAAAGATTAATAAGCTTAATTAAAAATACTTAGTATTGGTAAAAAACTCTCCCACATTTATTAGCTTTTTTGGATCAACTATGAGAACAGCCGCTAGAATTTCTTGCTTACTGTTTGTTGCAGTGTGATCTAAAATAATCAAGTCATCCCCAGCAAGAACTTTACAGGAATCCAAGAAGTTTAGCAACTAAAACTAGTTAAAAATCTAGCTAATAGAGACGCAATTCTTTCTTCCAGGTCTTCGTGTCTAAATTAAAGTCTTAATTTACAACATTAATTGTGTTATCAGTAACTCAATCTAAATTTCACTGAGGCATATGGTTTCCTCTCATTTGTGCCTGCATCCTTGGACCAGTGAAAAATGTTCTGCAAGTAGCATGCTGGAAGCTGAGAGCATCTTAGCACAAATCATGTCATCATGTTTCATCCAACTTTGAAAGTGGAGTCTTACACTGCTGATGACAGAACATGCTTCAGTCTTACTTGTATTTAATATAGATAGACATATGGATTATAGGTGAGGTGGGTTTTTTTTTTTATTCTTTTTGTTTTTATCTGCAAGCATTTGCCCGTAAGTGATGCAATAATCAGAGAATCAGTTTAAAGCTCAGTGAGTATACCCCACCCCATGAAACATCAGGGCTGGTATTTAATTCAGTCAGGAAAGCACGGAAATGAACATAATACTAGGGTGTGGGCCTTAATCTTTATGCTGCATTGTACAATATGCGGGCCAAAAGAAGAAACTACACAGTAACGACAGCACTGAAAAAGCCTTCTAAGGGTTTGAAAAAGCCTGACAGTACTTTAAATAGTAATAGCTTAAAACAAAAATTGTAATACAATGCTCAGAGGATTCTGGTTTCTTAACATTTGCTTCAGTGGAGACAACAAAGTTGTGATGTTTTCTAAAGTTCAGCGCTGTGATTCTCACAGGGAAAAAAATAAAAGCAATATTGAGGAGGCTAAGCAGAAAACCAATTTTCCCTGTTAATTTTTAAGGCTGGTTTGGTGTCATCCACTACGCATGAACTGATTTCTAGTGCAGTTATATCCTGTCTGTACATAGTCCAGTTTTATGTGTAGTATTTTTGCGAGAGATTATTTTAGGAGATTTACATTCCTTGTGACTGTAAAGAGGATGGAACAAATAAATAAATAAATAATGCTGTCCTAATTTAGAGGATACCTACAGCTCTATTTACTGATTTAAAAGGTCACAACTGGGAAATTTTCAGTATATAGGGGAGAACGGATTTCGATCAAAGACAGAAAACTATAAATTCACCTGAATGTATTACAGGAACTGGTATTCTGTTAAGAAAATTAAGCTAGGTTCATATTAAATAATCAGGGTGTAAGAGAACTTCCACTGTACACAGAACATGCATGGGGTGAAATGATTTATAGAACCACTATAATGCAGTATTAAAGGATGCCAGTAGATGAAACCGTGGCACATTTCTGTAATGGGTCTATTTAAGGAAGAATTCCAGAGAAACAAGAGGAAAGGAGCACTAAGGACAGCAGCAGTAAATAAAGCCTGGTTATATGAGTTCTTCACCTTCTCCTTCTAGGGGTGAGAAAGCAAAAGACCTGCCACCTCTCCCTCTAGCAGACTGAGCTAATAGGGAAAAATGTTAAACTCAGGATGTATTAATACTGTCTGTAGCCTGCAATGTGTGAGAGAGAATTTAAATATTCGCTTCTTTTTTCCTACTAGATAATATTAGCACTGCACACTGCTGTTTCAAAAAAGAAGGCAGCTATTTATATCCAGGGCTAAAAAGCCAAAGGTACACAGATGCTCATATTTTCAGATATGACTGTGCAATTATTTGCCCAGAAACATGCCTTTATTTCCACTCCAGCTGTGCAAGGTCTACTCAGAGTTTTTTCCACATACAGCAATATGCTTACATGTATGTCCTCTTATTCTTACAGTCACTTCACATATGGTTTTAAAGATGTGGGAAAAGATCAAAAACCACAGTGAACATCAATCACTTAGAGCAATCCCTGCAGTTCAATGAGTTAATCCACCTTGAGCCTGCTCACAGAGAATTTAGGAGGCATGATGCAGAGCCTTTTGAGCAATTGAAGATGCATATATTTACCAGGAACCATATTGAACATAGATATTCCTAGGCATGTGAGTGCCCAACCTCTATTGAAATGAATGGGAATTCCGCGTTGCAATGCTGGTGAGAACCTGAGACCTTGTCTGTCCTGCCTCTGTGTTACTTGTTTTCCCCCCAGCTCCCTCTGGTGTCCTAAACAACACACTATCATGAACTCACTGGACTGCATTACTGATTTCGCAACAAGGCGCTAGATGGGCATCGCCCATGTCCTTGGATACACTGCCTACTTCCATTTGTAGGCAGTGCAGAAAACTCATGGAGCGGCTGAATTGACACTCTGTGCTTTCTATGATCAGAACTGAGGACTGAGAAAACACTTCAGAAACAGCAACCTTTTCTTAACCATAGCTAGCACTGAGGATAATTGTTCATAGGGAAGATTTACAGAGCATTAGCACGGCCTCCCTCGAGAAGCAATAAACCAAAGGAAAATGCTCAAGGAAAACATTATTTTACAGCTAATCTTTAAGACAGTCATTCAGAGAAGAGAAAAAAAATGCATACAAAAA
This sequence comes from Psittacus erithacus, assembly GCA_009867235.2. Lineage (NCBI taxonomy): Eukaryota > Metazoa > Chordata > Aves > Psittaciformes > Psittacidae > Psittacus > Psittacus erithacus. The sequence goes on from WYDI02011634.1 coordinate 16,234, forward strand.
GCTTCCCCCAGAATAGCTAAACTGGCCAGAAGCACTGTGTCCACAGTCTCATCAATCTGCAATTGCTAACACGGAAAAAAAATTATACTCACCATCTCCAGGCACTGACATGAAATGAGCATCAACCCGTTTTTCATCCTCTCCGTACTCATTCTTTGCTAGTAAGGTATAAGCACCATTATTCAGGTGGGTAGGATTGTCCAGCTGAAGGCAGCCATGGTATTCACTTTGATTAATAACATGTATTTTAGTACAGATGTATTCAGACTCATTCAGTATAGCCCCTTCATAGAACCACTGCAGTGTGGGCTTAGGGTTCCCTTTCACAGTGAATGGAATACACCAGTGGTGGTCCGGGGTTGGAGATTCAATAAATGTGATATTTGGTGCAACTGTATCAGAAAACAAGAGTGAGGACCATCAGAATACTCTGAAAAGCTGGCCAAAAGCAATTAGTACTGGAAATATATTCAGCTAGGAACTAAACTTCATATTATTTTCCTCACAGAATCAAAGCCAGAACAGATGACTTAATTCTCTGGATTCTTCTGTCAGGGAAAGACAATTTTCTACTATGCATTTTCTCATTCTTTGCTCAAACCTGTTAAATGCCTCAAGTTTACAGACTTGCTCTCTTTCCCTCGGGAGATTATTCCAACACCTTGCCCATTATTTCGCTATTGGGAAATTTTCCTTGATATTTATTCTTAACTGAATTCAATTTCATCTAGTTATACTCCCTTTTATTACTCATAACAGTGCCAAGCTCAGAATCTCATTTACACTGCTCAAACATTTCTAGCTTATATTTCTTCCCATAGCTATTACATATTCAATTTCAACCTACAAACCTACATCCACAGTGACTTTTCTAGTTTACTCTGTCATGAGCACATGCTGAACAAAGCTTGCCATCTACAAAGCATTCCATTCCCATCTTCAATTAAACAGAGGGTTGCAACTTGTGAAAACATGCTGTTTAGTTCGCATAAAATGAATTCAGGCTGGAGCTTAGATCTAAGAAGCTAAAGCCTCTACACTACATGTCTCTTCCCCCTTCCTTGGCCTGACAAATAAGTATATTATTCAAAGCTATGACAAATAAATTTACATCTGGCAGCACAAATGTTGCTGCAAGTGTGCTATTTTTTGCAGTTGTTGCATTAGATAATAAGAATTTAAACCTTTGTAGTGTCATAATTAATTCTATAAGCCTTTTCATGCATTCACACTTTTTAATTCCTAAGACAGTGCTTATGTACACGCACACCATTACAAACCTTCTCGCACTGACAGTGGCATTGAGTATTTTACACTTCAGACCTTTACTTACAGATCATTCTAACTGGAAGATAAAACATTTAGAAATAGATTTTTTGCTGAACGCAGGGCGGAAAAAGATAAATATAACATCTGCTAGTTGGGCTACTCCCAGCATTAACTGCACTAGAGAGTTTACAGGCCTTAAGAGCTTTTGTTTCAATAACCTGCATGCCCAAAAAATATTTATACCCAAAACAGTTGCTGCCAATGCAGTTTGGCCTCAGGAGCTGTATGAAGGTCTGTGTACGTACAGAATACTGTGAGCTCAGCAGAGGCTTGGTCCTCTCCCACAATGTTCTCTGCTACACAGGAAATCCACAGTCCACTGTCCATGGATGAAACATTCTTTATGGTTAGCGAGGCAGGGTTCTTGCTTGTGTCACTCTACAAGTGATCAGAAAAATATGTGTCAACTGCAGCATAAAGAACAAGGGAGAGGGAGGAAATTATTGGCCACACCTGAATGGCATTTTTGATTTCCCATTCCTTTTAGCTGTATCAGTCCACAATTAATCAAAGGCTTACTTCAGTGTCTTATCCAAACAGATACGAAACACCTACAGAACCAAATGTAGCCATCATTGGCAGTGGATCCAGATCCAGAAGTCCTGCTACAAACTCTGCACTTAACCATTTTTCTGTCCTGTCACTTTCAGTTTCTGCCCATCTTAATAGTTCTCTGACTCTGCAAAAGTATTTTTTTGTCCACCCATACCCTTGCTTATCCCTTTTTTCCATTTCACGACTGACTTCTATGTCTATCTGCTCTGTCTTGAATTTTTTTCTCCTCCTATATTCTGTTCAATCCTTGCTTTACTTTTTGTCTCTTTCAACACTTGTCTCTTCCACTGCGGCCTTCTGAGCTCTATTGTACCTTGACAACAATGTGTCTTCTCTCCTCTCTTCAGCCAAATTTCTCTTGAAAGCTTCTTCTTCTCATGAAACCTTCCATGATAAATTACATACCTTCCACTACCTAAGCTACTGCTCAAGTATTGTTGTATGTGTTTAAGCACAGGCTACTTATGGTAAGAATTATGATTCTTAGAAATCTTGATTCTTATGATTCTTAGAAAGCTCAGTCCCATTTACAGCCTTAAATGTCATACTGAATATGCAGCTATGCAATTAATAAAGCTGAATAAAGCTGAACTAAAAAAAGAAAAAAAAAAGACAGCAAAAGTTATCAAAACTGCTTTTTAAAGCAGTCCCTTCATATGAACACCAAATAATTGTTATTTTATGCTTGAATTTTTCATAAAATGCGAGACTATTTTCTTAAATAAGAAAAAAAATGCATTCAAAAAAATAAATTATAATTAGGATATTTTTTCAAAACTGCTTCTGAGTAGTTTTTTTACTGTACACATACACTTCAGTGCTGCACAGAACACAAATAAATTGCACACTGCATCTGTAAAACCACAGTGGCTTCAGTGGCAGTCAGTGGGAACACTCCTGCATACAGCCCTGTGCAATCAGAATTTTGAACCTCAAGGTAACAGCTTAACTCCACTTAAGTTAAACTTCCCTTTGATTTCAATGTGAAACTAGGGGAGGTGAGTGGAAAATCACACACCCCATTACATATTTCTCCATGTGCAACACAGCTCTCAAAAGTGAGTTATGCTCAAAACTGGACCTAAGGCAGAGGGGCTCAATTGCAGCTCAGGGCTGAAACATAGAGCAAGAAAAAATTAACTAACATCAATCGGACTATGCATCAGCACAGAAACTGAGAGCGCACAGTTAGTTTTGCAGGACTAGAGTTTAGTTTCAACTTTTGTTATCATCTTTTCTAGAACAGGAAAGAGGGAGGAAACAGGCAGAAGCACCATAGGAGGTGAAGAAAAGGGATGCAGAAATTGAGATACGGAAGTGAGAGAAAGGAAAGCAGAAACAATACTCACAGAAAAGGGAAGGATAGTTGTGAATGGCTAATGAGGTTTAACAGGCATTCATTCTTCTGCTACTGAAAAGACTACTGTGTCCCATGTCTACGTCTTTAGCTAGCCTATATTATGAGCGCCTCTGAAATCTCAAGATTAAGTTATGCCAGGAGACAATATTTCTGGAAAGCCTGACGCAAACTGACCATGGCATTTTACAGATAGCAGGGTTAAAAAATTAGGTGATCTCATTTTCTGAACAGCATCCCACATTTGTTTTGGCTTAAAACTCAAAAAAAAAAAAAAAAATAAAAGAAGAAGAAAGGAAAGAAAGAGCACAACTTGGCACGGATTCCTTAAACTGTTTTAATTTCTTGTTCTTGATGACGACTGATGCCTTTGGACAGTTTTACAGATTAGAGAAAATTTTAAAAATAAAACTAGAGCTCTGCAGAGCTCTTTATGAGAGCTGAAAGACAGGCTAGTCACAATCTATACAGGCCTGATACAATGACCTCAAGGAAGAAAGTACAAAGACCATAAATCCCAGAGATCTTGCCTCTTCCATACTGCAGGAACAATTTTGGAAGTACACATCCCACACTTTGCACAGACCAGGAAGCTTTAGGCAGTCTGCACCATCATGAATGCAGGAAAGCCAACAACATAAAATTGCAAATAACTGCGGGTCTTGCCTGCTGTGTAAATAATGACAATTTAAGAAGTCAGAAGCTGCATTTTGAAGATTTGCTTATATGCCCCTCTTTATCAATATTTCCATCAGAGAAAACAATCATTTTGCCTCCATTGTGCACACAATCTAAAGTAGGGATGCAGAATACAAAGATCTCAGAAAATAAAATTCCCCCTGCCTGAATGATTTTATTGAGGAAACATCTTCATTCTTAATTTAAAAAAAAAAAAAAAAAAAAAATTCTTTTTAGTAAAACCTTCACTTCAGTTTCTGAGGATTCCTGTTGTTGCTTTGTTTGTTGAAGGAAACTAAGCCACAAAATTTTTATAACCAAATTCCAATACAGCAAGCTTTTGGCATGAAAATGTAATGAAATTAGTGACACAAAGCTTTTTTTTTGTGATTAGGTAGATTAGATTTTCTCTGCATGCAGGTATCAGTGACAATAAGAAAGCTTTCATGTTTCAGTATTCCAATTCATCACAACTCCCCAAAATTTACACTATTCTCATTTACAAGTGGACATCCGAAAATCAAAGTGCAAATCACAGTCTCAAGGAGCAAATGTCTGCCACTCTCCACAAGCCATGTGGCAGTCAACCTGGGTTGAAAGTAACTGGAAAATAAATGTAATCCAAACATTAATTTTCTATTTCATCTTTTTATTAAAAACTTAACTAAAGGTAGACAACAAACTTCATTTCATTCTTCAGCAGGTATCCCCTGTCTCTGAACTGTCATGTATTTAAATATGAAACTTACCTCATGGTTTGAAACAAGATTAGTGAGCACCCAGGACACATTAGGAGGTGGCCCACCAGTAGTATCGCAGTACAATGTGATGCTCCTTCCTTCCACTACCGTGATGTTGTAATTGCTTAGGTTTGCTGAGGGCAAGTCTACAGTAGAAACAACAACAACAACAAAAAAATCCACATGCATTTGTATTTGATAGAAATAGGCACCACCCAATTCTAAGCAGGCAGTATAAATGTAAGCAAAAACACCACTAAACCACGTATTTGTTGTGCTCAGTTACTGCGCAATCAGCATCTTTAGAAACGTATGATTTTTTAAGCTGGTATGTAACATTCTTCTGCAGCTCCTCTGCTTCACTTCCTAAGAAAATATTACTGCATCTGGAAATACATAAAGCTAATTATATACAAAAATGTTTCAGGTGAGCAAACAGAAGTTATCCTAACTCCAGTTTTTAATCTCAGTGAAAAGAAACCGACACTCTCTTACACTTTAAAACAGGAAATTTAATCTGTTGCTTTGTAACAGCTACAGAGAAACCCCTGTTTTCCACAAACTGACACTGCGGTACCCCCACTGTTCTCCAGAACACTAACAGGGAAATCTCATTAGCTCCCAGTATCTCACATGAGACTGCAGCCCCTTCTCTCATACAGACACAGCTCACAGAGCAAGGCAAAAGCGAGATTTTATGTACAAAGTGATGGCCACAGAGCCCTGAGCAGATCAAACCAGAGGAAAGAAATGACAGAAGAGAAGGTGAAGAATTGTACAGAACTGTTACCCAAGGCACCTCAGTAGTTTTCACTAATGCCCTTAGGAAAGCAGAAAAGCAGTGAGTGAAATGGTACCACTCACCAGGAAACAAACCCAGACACTGAAAAATCAGGATTCCCCCGCCATCTCACAGAACTATAAACCACTCTGTACTTCATTCTTCAGCACTCAAAGCAATGGGAGCTTCCCAAGAAAGTAAGAATATAGAATCATAGAAAGTTAGAGATGGAAAGGACCTTAGGATCGTCAGCTTCCAACCCCCCTGCCATGGGCAGGGACACTTCACACTAAACCATGTCACCCAAGGCTCTGTCCAACATGGCCTTGAACACTGCCAGGGATGGAGCATTCACAGCTTCCCTGGGCAGCCCATTCCAGTGCCTCATCACCCTCACAGTAAAGGACTTCTTCCTTATATCCAATCTAAACTTCCCCTGTTTAAGTTTGAACCCATTACCCCTTGTCCTATCACTACAGTCC
>WYDI02011635.1:0-21171 GCA_009867235.2 Psittacus erithacus
CCAAAATCAAAAACACAGCACTGCACCAGCTACTAAGAAGGAGAAAAATGACTGCTACTGCTGAACCCAGGACAAGCTGGATGAGGAGATTGAGTGCACTCTTAGAAAGTTTGCAGATGACACCAAGCTGGGCAGGAGTGGTGACCTGCTGGAGGATAGGAAGGCTCTGCAGAGGGATCTGGACAGACTGGATCAGCTGGCTGTGACCAACTGTATGAGGTTCAACAAGGCAAGGTGCCAGGTCCTGCACTTGTATCACAAACACCCCATGCAACAGTACAGGCTTGCAGCAGAAGGGCTGGAAAGCTTCCACTGGAAAAGGACCTGAGGGTATTGGTCAGCAGTCAGCTTAACATGAGACAGCTTTTGCCTAGGTGGCCAAAGCTTTTGTAAGCTATGTTGAATTACATGAAAAGAGTAAAATTTTGGTGTGTATCCCTGCCTAAAAGAAGAATAGACAGGGAGGGAAGGACTATCTTCTTTCAGTGCTTGTCTTTATGGTGCAACTCCTCCAAACAAAGATATGTAAACAAATTAAATTGCAATACCTTTTCTGCAGCAATGACCCTTTAGGAACCCCGATTCTTGAAGGAGTGCAGCGGCTAGTAGCTAAACTTAATACAGTTACTAAATTGATAGTTATAGTAGGAAAAATGTTACTCCCATCTTGAAATGGCAATGTCTGCAAAGACATATTATTGAATAGCTATTCCACATAGACTGCTTTCATAATCCCAGATAGTTCAACAATTATAGTCTGTGCGCGTGATACCTGAGAGAGCGGATTGTCTTTCTGTGCTTGTAGTCAACAAGTCAAAGCAGAAAAGAACTAACAGAAAATTAATCATAAGATTATATATGGATCTTATCAGAGTACAAAACCAAGTTAAAAATAAACATATTTATTCAAATACCAGGCAGTTTTAGAGCTCAAGTAATCATTCCTTATTATAGAATCTCCCTTAAACTGAAGTACAGCCCAACTTCATGACTTTATGGTGTCAATATCATAATTGACAACCTAGCTAATCTTTGCTGGAAATATAGGGGATTTGTGGGATACAAGTTTGTGTTTGAAAGGAGATTTTAAATGTAGCATTTAATTTTATTTAGTGTTAATGATCTTTTCTGTTAGCACTTTTTTGATGTTATAGCAAATGTAAATATATATGTAACAAAACATTCTAAACTGTCATTCTGAAAGCCAGAATTTCAATTTTTAGTAATAAAACAATACAACTGCAGCAAATATACATTCTCCACTTTCCAATCATGTACTACAATATAAATATTCTGAGACTATTGTCGTATTCCATTAAATGCACACTGGAGTAAAAAATTGCACACTTTGATCAAATCTGTATTCTAACATAATGAAACTTGCCACTTTAAGCTATTGTCCAGTAGTACTAGGAAATAAAATCACCAATTTATAGGATTATCTGTGTTCACATGTTTTTAAATACCTTTTCTGTTCTCTGCAAAATCTAATGTTTTCTAGATAATAGATGCCACCTGAGCAATGAAATATTTAAGGTAACAAATCTTTCTCTGCTCAGGACAGAAATTGTAATTTATGGAAGCTGTATTTGAAATCAAAAGCTTTTATTAATAAGGGTGGGTTGGAATTGTGTGATTGTTCATTATTTGTGAACTTCACAATGATGTGTTTGGATTTGGAAAAACAGAAGCAGCTGATTTCTTTAGATTGTCTTATAATCAGCAAATAGCTCTCAAACTGACAAAAGAACTTACATGACTAAGACACTAGCTTGATGTTTAGAAGACTTTCTTTTTTTAAACTATCTATTAAGATTAATTTATTATTCATTATTTTGGAAGAAAATCTTCACTATGAGGGTGCTGAAGTGCTGGCACAGGTTAACAGAGAAGTTGTGGCAGCCCTGACAGTGTTCAAGGCCAGGTTGGACGGGGCTTTGAGCAACCTGCTCTAGTGGAATGTGTCCCTGCCTATGGCAAGGGGGTTGGAATTAGATGATCTTTAAGGTCGTTTCCAACCCAAACCATCCTATGATTCTGTGATTTAATATTACTTTATTATGTTATTGTTATTTAATATTTTATTATTATTTTCTTGGTTACAGTTTTCTTTTGCATCCATGGGAAAGTAATTCAGGGCAAAATCCTGACACCACTTAAATCAATGGCAAAACTTCATTGACCTGTGGAAGTCTAAGCTCAAATTACGTTTGTTGTTTGCTTTCCATGAGTAAAATACAAACAGATTCTCACATTCTTTCTCTTTCCTTTTTAATTGTAAGAACTTCAGTGCATGGACTGTTTTGCAGTCATGGTACACACGTAAGTATTTTAAATCTAATGTTTTACTTTCCTTACCTTCTCAATTTACACACTTTTCAGAACAAAGATGAAGTATTTAGATATATACAGTGTATAGCTGATACACAAGAATACAATATAAACAACATTCATTTTCCACACACATGTATTCACATAATTCACATGGATTCAGATCATCATTTCAACTTTTAAGGCATACTGAAATATGAATAGGCACATCTTCTTACATTCTGACCTGGCCAGAAATAAGCCATCTCCGCTTACCAGAACAGAGATCTGAACAAGGCCACAGGACATCCAAGCAAATATATGCCATGCCTTTAGTTTACAGCTGTATGTCCCCTGAATCAGCTTTGCCCTGTCTCAAATTCCATCCACCTGTTTCTACCACCTTTCTTGTTGTCATGACCTTCAGCATTACTGTAAATGATTATAATCACTTCTGTAAACATGCTTTAATATTCCCATACTTCAAAGATCACTTTTTTACCCCCATTTAACATTATTGAAAAATAACATGCATTTTCTGCATTTTCCTGTGCAATAATAAGGAACCCAACACATTAATTGAAGAATTTGATCAAGTATTAGAATTACAGAATGATTTGGGCTACAAAGAACCTTAAGATCACCTAGTTCCAACCCCCTGCCATAGCAGGAATGACTCACACTAGACCAGGTCACCCAAGGCTCTGTCCAGCCAGGCCTTGAACACTGCCAGGGATGGAGCATTTACCACTTTTCTGGGGACCCTCTTCCAGTGCCTCACCACCCTTACAGTAAAGAGCTTCTTCCTTATATCTAACCCCAACTTCCCCTGTTTAAGTTGAAACCTATTACCCCTTGTCTGGTCACTACGGTCCCTAATGAAGAGTCCCTGTCCGCGCTTAAATCCATTTTTAAGTCCATTAAAAAAATCCATTGCTGTGGGTTTTTTCTATATGCTCATTATTTCACTCTAAATACCTTGCACAGTCTTTACAATGACATGTTTCATAATGTTTGGGGTTTTTTTTAATGATATTTTTTAATCACCGGAATTAGGGGTTGGTCTTTTGCTGTTTTTTCTCCTTTAAACAAAAAGGAGTTGTATAACGACTGTGGGATTGGCTTCTACAGGGCAGCAGAAAATGTTTTATTATTTCATTATGTTTACTGGTTTGAGAAAGTAAAATATAAGGACCACAGAAACGCTCTGTTTTCTTAATGTATGTCACCTATCGAATACCCTGAAGAAAAAGGTATCGTATCTTCTATATTTAAATGTGCTTCTCCAAGAAGGTGGTTATTTTGTTGTTCTAAATTTTGAAGAATCACAGGAGGTATGTTCACAAACTCTATTAACAAATAAGGTTTATGCTCACACTTCCTGCACACTGTTTTGAAAATTGATCCCTAAGGGTCTAATTAGCTATTATGCACTTTTCCTACTGAAAAAAAGGAAAAGTAACTTTTATGCTTAAAATAACTTTGCAACCAGAATCTTCCAGAAGATTTAATCTCTCTTATTCAGTATCTCACCTCAGAATTAAGCAAATCCCACAGGGCTCAATCCCAACATACAGTGAAAGAACGACACAGATTCACCTTACTGCATAGCAGTATTTGTCATCTGCATAAAAAGCTGCAAATTTAGCATGTCTTAGTCCTGCCAGGTGCTGAGTTGTCTTAACTTACATTGAAATTAGAGAGAGAAAAAGGAAGCTAGATCTCTCAAAAGAATGATCTCAAAGTGTAGATGCTTGTATAGCACATTGAAACAAAAGATGACAATGAATATAAGGAGTATGCAGAAGAGGCGTGGTCTGATTATAGCGACTTGAAAGTCTCACTTTAAGACCTCATGACGTCAGGAATGGGCATCTTAATTATTTTCAACTCTCAAACATGCTACTAAATTGTCCACAGCATTTAGCAAATAAGTGGCATTCTGCAAACAAGTGCTCAGCTCCACATAAGAACATAGGGAAGGACAAGGGACATTGCTCACTGAAATGTTTCTGTGTATGGGATTTCTTGTTAGAAAATTATGCAGTATACTTTGGAAAGTATTTTTCTTGGTCTTAAATATCCACTTACTCTCACCAGTTCACACTTTCACTTTGTCCTGTTCAACCATAAAGTAATATGCACAAGTGCTTTCCGCAAAGATCAGACTTCTTGCCCTTTGTAGATTATATCTACACCCTTGCAGGAGGAATTCTTCAATTAGTAGTTCTTGTAAGTCAGTTATCTTCATAAAAGTGGATTTTACCAAGAGACCCACACTACCTAGGAATCCAATTATCTGTTTGACAAATGTTGGGCTGTGGGATGTTTACTCCCTGCTCAGAACAAAAACAAAATGAAGAACATGTTATTAAAAAACAAGAATGAGATTAATACAGTGCTTAAATCTGACATTACACTTTTCAGAAAACAAATAAACAGTAAATTTTCATTGTGCTTCACACTTCCAAAGGTTACTAAAGCATTTTGAAACTATCATAGAATCAAAATAATTAATAACAAGTTGTTCTTAAAGAAAAAATAAAACAACCAACCAAGATATTTCATTTTGGAAAAGGTTAAATGAAATATTTTGGCCTTAGTGATGTTAAAAAAAAATAAATCTGAAAACAAAATCTGCCAAAAATTTTGTATATATCATAGAATCATAGAATAGTTAGGGTTGGAAAGGACTTTAAGATCATCTAGTTCCAACCCCTCTGCTGTGGGCAGGGACACATCGCACTAGACCATGTCACCCAAGAACATATATATGTTTTATTTTCAACAAAACGTCGTTTTAGTCAAAAATGTTTTGGGAAAAATTAAATGAAAAAAATTGTTTGAAACACATCTCTTGTGATACTAAGAAATTTAATGTTCTTGACTTTATCTGATGGTGAAAGTGTTCCCTGTTAGGGGATGGGTTCAAGAAACGTTCTGTCACAAGCAATGTACACTTGTGTATTTTGCAGGCCAAACCTGTGTGTTAACCAGTAAGTTGATCAGCAGAATTACAGGGAAATTGAAATATGAAAGTAACTATTTTGAGGGGTTTAACTAGAAAGTCCAACAGTAGCTGAAGCAGTAGATGGATTGTAGGTTTTATACCATGGCTGTAGTTAAACAAAAGACTTGTCAAATGCACATTCATAGTGACATCTAAAGACATTAAATGATTAATTACTGTTAATAGCAATGGAAGCATTCAGGGAATAAATGGCAGTGTTGCTTTTTTTTTTTTTTTTTATTTCCATAATCACACACAAAATAAAACCTAAGATTAGCATTGAAGGAGCATAACCATGTCACTATAGAATGCAAGTGAATTACATGTGATCACCCAAATATGACTATCTCACTCTAAGTATTTCACCACAATTTACTTTTTTGATTAAACCACGTTAAAATGAAGAACAGCCTTTCTGATTGCAAGTATTTTTCATTTAGGTTAAAAGACTATGGCAAAACAGCATTGAAGCATAATTCATTGCCAATTCATTTCCATTGTTGACTCATCCATAATAGATATGAATCTGTTATTTTGGAATACTGATTTCAAAAGGGACTCTGTGTTCGTTTGTAAAACACATAGGAAAAAAAATAATCAGTGATAGAGACATTTTTTCTGTTGGTTTCCTGATAATTAATGCTTCTACATATCACCCAAGCTAAATTTATTCCTTGATATTTCCACTGATCTCAACACAGTTCAGATATGATGAACTTCAGTATTTTTCTTTTTTATAAGAAGTTTTATTTTAATGCCAGTGCTGTGTGATACTATTACTGTAGGAAGTAACAAGCAAAGCAAACTGAGAGGTAGCACAACCATAGTGCAGAATCGAATGTACTATAAGCACTAGAGGGCTAAAGGGCAATCTGGATTTCCCCAATGGAAATCCAGATCACATTAAACACACTAAACAGCATTTCTCTAGATCTTACATATTTTTCAATTTAATTTCAGATTGTAACTTTACATTTTATGTTCTCCTACCTAGCAAGGGTTTTAAATAACTTGCACTTATTGTGCATTTTACAATTATAATGAGGTTGGGCAATTATACAAAGAGATTTTTTGCCATTTATTTCCAATTTGATACTTCCCAAAAGCATGAAACCCAAATGAAATCTTTGCAATTCTGAAAGAAAGGGGAAAGTGTGCAAAAAGCTATTTATATGTAGGTAAAAATGCTCAGTCTCTTATCAACCTGTCAGTTTAAGAAAGGGAGTGTGGGGGAATGGCAGTCTATACTGTATACAACAGGGGAAAATTGAGTAAATGTCAGCAGTACTTCAAAAAAAATTAAAAGGAGATGGAAATTATTTTAAATATTAGTAAAGAATGGATCTCGTGATATCTTGGAGCTATTGCTATTTTGGGGGATATGAAGCAAAGATTTTAATTATGGGCTGTTTCCAAGGTGCTCCAATCTCTGGAACAACAGGAGCTGGCACCAGATTCAGGGTCCCTTAGATGTGAAGAAAGCCACCCTACTGCTACCATCTTTCACTCACCTCATACAACATGAGCTTGCCTTTTCCATTTTCCTTTCAGCATTTTCCTACGCTTGTTATTGTCATCACAAATTTACCCACTACATGAGCTACCACCCTACACAAAGGTAACACCTCCTCTGCATTTCTGCAAGAAATAGATGCCAAATTCATTTAACTACACTTTTGCCTATGTCCAGCTGAGATGAGGATTGCCAGTGCCATTTCTGACCCAAAAGAGTGGCAGAGAAAGGTGTTAGTGGCTGTGACTGGCTCAGGGCTGGCAGCTGCTTGAACCACTGTTCTCCACTCATTCCCTTATTCCTGAAATACATAGAATACCTTTTTGACATACCATGTTAACAGAATGGAGAAGGAATAATTTTATATCTGCACTGGGACAGACAGTATATGGGCAGTTACCAAACGATAGTCACAGTTAGACTTTGGCACAGAGTTCTCACAGTTTGAAAACTGCAAGGTATGGGCAGAAAAGTAGAAAAAGATCAATCTCATTCCATGCAATATATGTAAAAAACACCACAGTAAAGTGGTGTTTACTTTGAATCAAGTATATGTGTATATATACTTGTTAGTGTCAAGGTTTTTTTCATAGGAGGGCTGCAGGGGTGGCCTCTGTGAGAAGAGACCAGGGACTGCCTCATGCTAAACACAGCCACAGCAGACCCACCTCTGGGTACAGCTGAGCACATCAGCCAAGCTGGTGGCACTTCTGGCAAAACATACTGAAGAAAGTGCAAAACACTGCCTGGTGTGTGAGCAGTGAGGAAAAAAAAATGATGAAACAACCCTTTGAGCATCAAGGTGAGAGAAGGAGGGGAAGAAGGTGCTCCAGACTGGAGCAGATACCGCATTGCAGCCTGCAGAGGACCCCACACTGGAGCAGGTGGATGTTCCCTGAAAGAACTGTGGCCCATGGGGAGCCCAGGGTGGAGCAGGTCTATCCTGAAGGACTGCAGCCCATGGGAAGGACCCACTCCAGGGCAGGGGAAAAGTGTGAAGAAGCAGCAGAGAGGAGCTGTTATGGACTGACTGCAGCCTCCATTCATCCCTCTGGGGGAAAAAGATGGGACTGAAAGTGCTTTCTGTTTTTTTGGTTTTGTTTCTCACTATCCAATCACCATTAATTCACAATAAATTACATTTGTTTTCCCCAAGTCAAATCTGTTTTACCCATGATAATAACTGGTAAGTGATCTCCCTGTCTTTAACTCAAGCCAGAAGATTTCCCGTCCCATTTTCACCCCCTGTCCTGTTGAGGAGGGACAGTGAGAGAGCAGCTGGGTGGGCATCTGGCAGCCAGCCGAGGTCAGCCTATCACAATAAGGTTAAATTAAGAAGAATTAAAAGAAAGGGAGAGAGCAACATGAAATTACTGATTAAAAATACTTTATGTGGAATAAAAAAGTTAAAAACTAGTAAATGTTTATAAACAGCCATTATAATGTTTAAGTTGAATTTAGTTGTAGAAATATGTAAGCTTTCATGGAAGTTTAGCATGGAAGTGAAAGTCAGATAAAGTATATTCTTTTAGTGAAGCCTCAGCTCTTACACTAAAATGTTTGGACAGCTAGAATCCATTAGTTGAAAAAAACTATTATAGAACTGTTGGATTTTTGTTGGGTGTTTTTTTTAATTTAGCCGTTTATAGAGGAATTGTAGCTTAAAATATCTTTTGGACAGTATGTGGAATAGCACAAATAAGTTGAGATTAAAGTGGAGGAAGATATCTTTAAGACCTTAACAGTTTTGTCTACCATGAGTAAACAGTATTTCCTTAGACTTACAATATTTCAAAAATACTATGTTGCTACCTAAAGCTTTGGATAGTTGCCCCATCTTATTGCTGCAGCAATCTGGATAAATTAATAATGAACCTGCCCTTAATGATGAAACAAAATGCGGTTTGGAATGAAAATGTATTAAGGTAGTTCTTTAAAAAACTATCCATCTGTTCGCAATAGATCGTAGTAGTGCCAACCTTCTAGCTGTGAAATATCCAACAGGATGCAACTTAGGTTAAAAAAATTGAGGTCCATTCTCTTCTTTAATTTTTCCCACCACTTGAATTGCCTTTGGAGAACTTTCAAGGACAGAACATAAAGCATAAAAGGTGTACTGCATGTGTATGGGCTCACAGGATATAGAAAACAGATCTGCACCTTGCTTGCTAATGAGGTAACTTAGCTTGCCTTCAGGAGAAGCCCACCCCTGAGCAAAGTAGGGTCACTGTTTCTGGCTATGGCTAAATAGTAAGCAAAATTTTACTTAGAAAGACACTGTTATTGCAGGCTGTTGGTCTGGGGTAAGGGAAGATTGCTTTTCTTTGGGGGTGGTAGGGTTTTAATGTTTAGCTGGGAACATAACACATTTAGTGTGGATTGCACATTGTGAGACGAGCTAGGGTCCTATGAAGAAAAGTAAACTCAGTATTATACTTTTCAAACACATGCTTGCTTATTCCATCTGTAGTTATAAGGACTCATTATTACAAATTATATGGCATATAGAACATAAATTATAGAGGGAAGTATAAATTCAAATGAATTAGGTTTACTTCTAGAAAAATTTAATCTGTATTTAATTATGCACTTACACAGGTATACATCATGTCCAAGGACTCGGAAACTAATTCAGGCACTTGTTAAACAATAAGCATAATTGGTAGCTTTCAGTGTTTCCCTTAGCATTTAAATAAACACTTGACAAAATAAAAATAAAAAAAAAAAAACAAACAAAAAAAACCCCAAAAAAAACCCAAGGCTATTAACACATCATTGACCTGCTCAGCAATTGTTTGTCCTCCCTAAAGTCAGGATGCAATATGAGCTGTCGAAAGATCACACTGTTCTCCTATTATCCTTTTACTGATGCAAGAAATGTGCCAAACACTGCATTCCAGAGTTGTCATCCAAAGTGAGACAAGGTCTTTAATACATGACATTTGGCTTCCTGCCTCTTTTCCTATGCTCACTGAATAGCAGATGGACCTCAGTTCCAAAGGTATGTCTAAGTCACTAGATCAAGCAACATCCCCTTAGAAATTATGCATTGGTTAGCACATGCCTTCCAAAACTGAAGCTGAAGAAGCCTCCTGCAGAGCAGAGGGGAATATTATTTGTAGTTCTAGACCTGAGCATTAATCACAACAAGGTCAGACACACAAGCAAACCCTATGCATTTAAATGATTCAAAGCTATCAAGCAGAACTTGTAGCACTCTGTTTTTACTATGGCTATCCGTGCATTTCCTCATAGTCTGTCACACTTGCAAGCTTGTTTTATCTTTGAATACAAGTCCTTGCTAGTAGTAGTGGGTTTTGTTCATGTGGTTGTGCAGCATCTCCCACCAGGAATTTCTAAAGTTGATTGGGCAGGTGGGACACCACCTGTAAATTTGGCTTGCATAAAACGCAGGATGTAGAAAATAGGAATAAAAGCAGAGACCGCTCTCAGTAAAGGTCAACGAAAAGCTCTTAAAAGAATTCCAAGTAAAATTTCTGTTTCAAAATTCAGGGTTTGATAGAATTTTTTTTTCCCTCACTAAATATTCCCTGAATTCAGGTGAAAACAGAATTCCCCCCCCACACACACAATGTCCATTGAAAACAAGCACAGGTGTAATTGTTTGACTACTGCAGCCAATCCTTCTTCATTTGTACATGCATGAAGTACGTACCTCATGCACTTGAGAATGATACAGAGAGGGAACATCAAATATGGTTTGGTAACTTGGACATAGAGAATCTCACAAACATGACAATCTGTCAGTACTGCACATTTTGCTTGAATATTGTGGATAATAAATACACTAATGTGTCACCAAAATTAGTTCTTAGTCCATAGGGAAAAGGTCAATTTGGGTGCTTTTGAAGGTCATTTTTGGCTGCATTTTGAAGGATTGAGCAACTGAGAGAATCAGCAACCACAAAAAGCAACTAAACCCGTTTGACTATTCCAAACATCAGATAAGGTGAATAAATTGTTCTAGCACAGTTCTCAAAGTACAAGAGCCCATGTGATGAAAATGTTAGCATTAATTGATACTTTTAGCCTCAGAAGAAAGGTCATGTAATGGGAATACTACCAGATCAAGTACATTATAGGCCTGAAGCTGATGCAGATTCTGCTTTTGCTGCGCCCTGCCTGAGCTACAGATTTTATTCTCAAAGATTGTTAATTTGAAACTTCCTGAGCCCTAAAACTTGAAAATATTTGCTAGTATCTTCTACCTGTGATTCTAAAAATAGAAATTTACCACTGGCTTCTTCTCTTAAAGGAAAATATAACCAACAGAGAGTGGGAGGAGGATGAGTAATCCTGGCACCTCTTCTATATTTCAACTCTCTACATCCTTTCTTGTTTGCCTAGCTGTCACATAAATTTAGGAATTTACTGTTTTCAAAGTTATATATCAACAGCATATATACAGCACGGTATTCAGCTACTGAATTGTGTGAGCAACATGAACAAAAGTACAGGGTCTTCAAAGGTGCTTCTGTATACAACTTGACATGCTCTCAGGAATCTGAATCCCATCCAGTGGCAGATTTCAAGTCACTGAAGCATCAGTGACAGTAATTAGGACAAGATTATTGTTATTCTAAATTTTCCTCTCAAAAAGGGCAGCCTGGGATTGGTGCCTGCAGGAACTGGATATAGATTTCAGTATTCCTCTTCTTGTCCTCGTGGGAACCTGCAGCCTGCACACATGCACATGTTCATGTACCCTCCATGTGGGTAGCAGCTCCAACCCATGGAGCAGCCTCCCTTTATACAACAACTCACCTTTCCCCTTTGTGTTCCCTCCCCAGCACTGCAATCCTGATAGCCATGCCCACCAGACCCAGCACCAAGGACAGGCACAGTTTGGTTTGGCTGCTGTGCTAGGCACAGGGGGGAAAAAGAAATGGCAACATAAAGGTTGCTCTTCTCTTTGAGACAAAAGGTAAAAGACTGCGTGGAAGTAGGTAGGACAGGATGAGGACAGAAGCTACCACTGAGCTGAGCATATACTGCTCAGTCCAGCCTGGGCTTCCCACTGGCAGTGGCAACAGCAGCAGCAAGAAGCTCTGCCTGTGCAGCCAGACACTTATACAAATATCACAAAGCTATATTAAGCCTTCCATTTGATTCACTGTAGGTTTTCCTTCTGAGCCTGCTGAATGTAACATCAATCTATGCATTCCCAGAAAGTCAAGTCCTCTAGAAGGAGGATGCTATTGCATTTGGCCCTTCCAGCTGCTGAAAAAGGCATGTGGCTAGCTGAAAAACACTGCTCTGCCGTCTTCCCTAGGCAAGGACAGTACCTGAAGATGGAACCTCCAGAAATGTTTATGAAAGAAACAGATTAGATATGAGGAGCATTCAAGAAAAAGCTTCTGAGGGCAGAATGCAAACAAGGTAGTAATTCCATAACCCATTGTTTAGGTTCTTCTATATAAAGTAGATATTGAACTCAAATGTGATGAACAGTATTGAAACTTGCATATTGAAAATGACTTTCTTGCTTTTTTGCAAAAAGGGAGCAGATGGTAATTCATGTGGATTGTCCATACCCTCCTACTTCTGAGCCAGGCGGGATTGGGCTGTGGGGTGAGGGCAGCTCTGATAGACACCTTCAGATACTATCATTAAAAAATTCAAAGGACAATGCCTGAAATGCTTGAAAAAGTGAGCAATCTTAGAAAGATAATTGATGTGTTCTATATGTTATCTACTGATTATTATTTTCCAAACTTCAGAGGCAGTGAAATGTTAATTAATCTTAGAATAGCTTAATATGTAAATAAGCATTTTATTAGTCCATTTCTTCTGATCTCTTAAAAAAGTTGATGAATTGAAACCAACATTTCTACTGAACAAACAGTTCGTTCTCCCTCTGCCCATCACCAATTTATTGGCAACTTTCACTTTACTTTTTCTATTTTATTTTATGCTGGATTAGTTCCAGTGCATGACACAGCCATCAAATGTTTCTACTACTGAACAGATATGGCGAAAGGGCATGTATCACTGTTTAAATGGCAGTGACATATCGACAGCACATGACACTCCAGCCTTACAATCAAATACTAGCTTGAATAGAAAGACCAGTATCCAGGTATCAGATGCCCATTGAGCTTAATTGTCATTATTTCCCCAACACCATCCTCAAAAAAAAAAAACAAAACCGAAAAAGACTTTAAGAAACAGCAAGTTAGGATGGAGCCAGAATAGAAACTCTTCAGTCCTGAAAGAAGCAATCAGCGACAACATGATAGAAGTATTGCTTTAGCTTAAAATACCCCCAGCTTCTTTAATCTGTATCATGAAGAATTTTTCCTGTAGCCTTCAACAGCCAAAATCACGGAGCAACTTATCCTTAACTTTTATAGTCAGCCTTAAGCCTCTGCTGTCAAGCTTCATCCACTGAAAAAATATTTCTTTTTGACTTACAGATCTATTTATTTATTTATTTTCTTACCTTTTTTAAATTGTGAAGCACAAATAATAAAAAGTCTGCAGTTCAATGCACATCAGCATCAGTTTTCACAACGGTTATGAGTATGTCTGCATGTGAAACTGTGTCCTAAAGTTCGATTACAGCATCAGACTGCTTTGTTTTGGGATACTAATCATAACTGTTATAACTAGAAGGACAATAATTGTTCTGTTAAAATAAATGCACTCTACTATAAATGCCAGTGTCACACCAGCAAGGTCTACATAAAATACAAAACTGCTGACAAGAAGGGTTAAGCAACCAAAATGTATCAATGCTAAGTCTCATCATAGTTGTTTAAATGTCATCTGAACCTTAGAGGACTCCCTTTCCAAATCTTAAAACTAAATATGATTCATAGAAAAAAAGCTAAATATCAGTCTCTAGACACAGTGCAATGTTTTAAAAGGCCGGTTTTAGAGATTATTAACTGAAGATCCATTTGAGAAAGGTTACAAGACTCAAGTAGCACAGTCAACATTCTGAATGTTATTAAACCTAAGATTTTAAGCTATTTAAACATTTAGATCTCATTTAAATATCCTCTTTTATATGTGATTTGGCATATTAACAAGGTCATTTGACAACAATTTTGCAGAATTGATGTAAATTACATGTCAGTGACAGATAAAACTCAACTTTCAACTATGTGATTAAAGCCAAAAACTAATAGAAAGAAAGCCTCCCAAAATCTTGATGTCAGGCTAAAGCTTGGTATTCTCAAGGTATCCATGAACTATGTAACAGTGTCTCAGAGTCCCAAACAGGTATTTGCTAATAGCTGAGTGCAATTTGTAACTGAGCCTGTCAACATGCATGCGCAGGTGTGAATGCTGATGTACATACCCATAAAATAACGTTAAAAGCATTATCAGCTTACAATGTTAATTAAACAAAAATCACATTTGTGTAATCTGAATTTAGTTCTCATGCTTGTGATACTCTCTTTAACATTATGATCACAAGCATTAAAAGCTAACAAGTCCCCTAACTCCTCATTCAGTGCTCAGCTTGGATGGAAATAATTTATGAGAAGCTTTTCAATTTTTTTATTAATCTTTATTTTCTCTGAGTAGTTCCAGTTATTACTAGTGGCACACTCTTCAAACACAGTTTTAAAAACAGAAACATAATTCACAGATTTCTACTGTGTGATGGATTCCCCAATACCAATTTATTTTACAAACCTTTCACCCCTGTAAAATGATGAGGATGTATTTGGTATTATGCACATTTTAAAGAAGGGTTACTGGATCACAGGGAGCTTAAGGTCAAAAGTATTAATTGATTTAGCATTTCAAGCCTGAGAGGTGGCTAGAAACTGATTTTTCAGCATTTCTAACATTAAACAGCAGTTTTCATGTTTAAAGTATTGCTTTATTGGCTATGATTTTAGCTCTGATTCATAAAAAGCAAAAGAGGAAAGTTGGGTTGAAGTGATTTAATAGCATGAAATAGCATTCCATGTCACACATAGGAACAAACTCCAGTTCGAAGGCAAGACCCAGCTGCATTCTTAGTGAAACCATCCTTTACTTCCTGCAACCTCTTGCCTTATTCAAAATTCCCCAACAACAGCGCATAATAGGTCCCAGGATGAGCAATGGCCTTCTTGCCCTGATTAATCCAAAGAACAACTCCGCCTTGAGCACTGGCTAGGATAGGATCCTGAGAAAAAAGCTGGACGGGATCATTGACTTTTGTCTGGATGATCATACCTAGGTATCAGTAATCAGTCAAAACCAAATCAGATGGCTTGTAGCCTTACCCTTTCCACCTGAGACATGCACACATTTCTTGCTCTTCTCACAAACCCTGCAGTCTCTTCCCATCTCCAGTGTTACCAGTAGAAAATGCAAACTAGACCTTAAAAAAAAAATAGCAAGTATTAGGCAATTCAGATCACCAGACAAGTTGTGTAAAATAAGGTGGTTTTAAAGAGATTACACCTTGTATGCATTATGGCTGGCACTAAGAAACAGCATTTAGAGGGGGGAAAAAATGCATGTGGAAGAGAAACAAATTTAAGGAAGTTTTACTTGTTCTTTGGAGAATATCAAGGAAAATCATTCAAGTCATCACACAGTTATATTAACAGAACTTCAGAAAGCAAATAGATATCTACCAAAATGGTCAGAATCATCTGAAACCTGAAGGTAAAGAGAATAAAATGAGAATAGGGATGATACAGACTAGCAGTATATATCAGAGATTTTACTCACCTTACAATCAATCCAAAGTGCAGAAAAATTACAAAGGTACCAGGAGAGTTGCACTTCTTGAAAAGTCAGTACAGGTCTTGACAGACTTTACCAACATATCACTGTAAAGATACAGGAAGTATGGTGTCATTATTAAAACTCTTGTTGTGGTACATGCTGCAGAGTAAATGGTGGCTAAATAAAAATGCAAATATAAACTAGTGAGCATGTTCTTTATAAGAGAAAATTTCTTCTGTGATCTGTTTTTGCAAATCACAAGAAAACAAGTGCAGAGTAGTTGAACCATGAAACTTTCCCTTAATTAATCAACAAGAGAAACAGCTTGCTTACTTAAATATACCCTGCATTCCTACAATTGCTTAGTCAGAGCTTCTAATCAGACAACAAGCTTAATTCATCAAACTGTAGAGTCCTCAGCTTTAGTCTGTTAGTTTGGTGGGGTTTTGTTTTGTCTTTTTGTTAATTGGATTGCAGAGAGCTAGTGGAAAAAAAAATGCTCTGAGCCAGAATCAGAAGGTTCTTGGTTTTAAGTTCAGTTACTTTTCAGAGATGTAAGTCAAATCTCTCTAATTCCTTTTCTTCCTTTGATTGCCTGCCATGCAAGTATAAAGAAGTATCAAGGTAAGGCAGAAAGGTTGACATTCACTCAAATACAAAGCCCAGCTGCTTTTCAAGTAGATCATCAAAACAGATGTCTAATCTCTGTTCTGGTCACCTGCAAAAGGGTGAACCCAAGGCATTTCAGAACACTAAATGCACTGAAATGCATCAGTTCATCTGGTATAATACCATTGACAAAAATGCAGGCTGCTGTCTTAATTCTCTCTGTATATACTGCAGGGGACAAGAAAACCAAGATTTGAAACTGGGGAAAGTATCCAAGAGGAAAGTGGACAGGGAAGAAGGAGGGATGACGCATTCAAATGCCAGTGTAATATTTTTAATCATTTTTAGTCATGTTAGAAGCTAGATCTAAGCAAAGCATGAGCCTTTGTGGAGTATGATCCAGTACTGCACTCACTGTCACTGTTGCTTTCACTTGAGTCTACGACACTAAGACTGTTGCTTTATTTGCAGTGGTGGACCTTTGCTGCAGAGCGTAGTCTCAGAAAAAGAGATGGAAAGAAATAAATCACTTCAGGAATCTTCATCACTGCAGCTGAGCCTCTAATTAATTTAGGTGATACTACAAAGGACATTCTGGCTTTTGCCTACAAAACCATGCATATTTCACTGGATTTGACCAGGCAGCCTTGAATATACAGTGCGATACATCATCAAGGAATAACCATGATGAAACAAGCACTTTTGAGTAACTGGATTCTCTGTTCTTTCTATGTGGTAAGATATTTCCAAAACATGATTTATGCCTAAATACAAAAATTCCCGAGTAGTTGGTCTCTGTCCAAGAGAATGTGCAAACTAGAAAACTGTACTGAATGAGAGATTTTCAAGACTTTTAGTTAATCTTCATTCCTAGACTCAGCAAAGGAACTACAAAGGAAAAATGGGCCCTTCCTGTAGTCAGTTAGGGATCTCCATATATCTGCCAAATCTTACCTCTCTCTCTGTTGGGAGGCGAAATGATGTCTGAAATGCCAGAGGACCAGTTGGTATGTGATCTTTTTCCTTCTTCCTCAAATCTAAGTAACTTTTTGTTTAGGTATGCAGGCCTAGTTTTGCTCAACATGTAGGAGAATGAATTAAGAGTGAGGGAAATATCTGTGACTACTATTTAAAGCTAGAAAAGAGAGGGAGAAACTCACACTCCCACCATTCTACCACAGGTTCGCTATCTCTGGGCACTTTGCCAGCATGCAGGATAGCACTTATATGTGACATAGCCTTGTGTTTCAAGCAGATCAGTAGCCAGAATCAAAGCATCTGGTGTTGGCTGTGCAGAACCACTCTTCATAATTAGGTTAATATTTTATACCAGCACATATTTCATGTATCTTAGCCTACTAATCCACCATTATACATGTTACTGATCTCTGTTCCTCACTCATCCGTTCACTGTGACTGAAGGACATTAGTTTTATTGGTTAGAGTCCACAGCCTTGGCCTGATGGAGATGGAGGAATGTAGACTGACCATGTGACACAATAAATCCATTGGGATTAGCGATGATGTATATCATTTTCATGCTTGTGAGCGCACTGACAGTATGGTATTAGTCACTGATAATGATCCATCTTTCCAACATCTGCACCTCATTTCTGTGGAGTATATCTGCGTCAGCTTTTCCCACTAACTAGAACAACTGATTTTCTTGTTTCCAATTTTCTCCTTTTATTTTCAGTATTGAAAATATTTTGGAGACTGCTGAACAGATCTATCTTTGGCTAGCAGCTTCAGCATATTGACCAATATTCCTTTGAGTTCATGTCTGCCTGTATCACTGCTTTCATTTTACACTTGATGTGCTGCGAGTCTCCCTCTGCATATGTGACCATGTGGGCTTTGGTGATAGCACTTTACCAATTACTGCTCACAGCTGCAGATCTTTCCCAATGGCATTTTCTTGATGCATAGCATTTTATACTCTTTTTCAGGGCATGCCTCACACTGGTTGTGTGGCAAACGTTATTGGAAGAACTAACTGGCATGACATCCTAATTTTGCCTAATATTTCTGCAGATCTTTGCCAGTTGCATGGCTTTATTTGTTTATTTATAGCAATACATATATATGTCCTAAAGAAGATGTATGACGACAAGTATGATCTGTAAGCAATAACTCTATCTGATGAACTGGAATTGCCAGTACTGACTTTACAGTGAAGCATCATTGAAAGGTGCAGAAGAGCTTTTCAGAATTTACTAGCCTGCTATTTTTACAGTTCTCTGCAAGGATTCTCCAAAGCCACTAGATGAAGAGTATGGGGGAATGTCAGGAGCTGGCCTTGAATTGGCCTCTGCCAATTCAAAGTATTTAAGGACCCTGAGGGCAGATCTTCATAGCCAGTGAAGAGGTGGCATTTCTCAGCCTGTTCCTAGCTTAACTCTTCTCTCAGTCCTCCTTTGCTCCTCTTTGCTGCAGAGGCAGCTCTTTGCCTCATGTCTGGATTGTACAGAGATCTTGACTCCCTGCTTCTGAGCAGATTTATGTTAGCTGTTTCCAGCCATTGCTTTAGAGTATAGCTGGTGCAACACAAGGGACGTAACATGATTTTCCTAGCTTTCCAGCCTACCTGGAAACAAGAAAGGCAAAGCTATAACCTGGAATCTGTTTTTCTTCTGCTTCAAGTAGTCAGATATGCTTATATATTTACATCTGCAAAGCTCATGTTGTCTCCCACCAGAGGAACACTAATTCTGTGTCTCAATACAGGTTGCAAAGGCATGTATAGAATAGGCCTCTGAATATGCATGTTGAAAGGGTATAGATGAGACATGTGAATGGTCTGAATTTTCATAATGAAGCAGTAAGAGTGCAGGTTGTGATGTAATGCATAAATTCACAAAGAAAAAAAGCCATTGTTAAAGAAAACATGGATATGCAAAAATCAAATTGACAAGAAGTTTTATTCTGTCAGTTGCACAAGACTATTGACAGATGATGTTATGGGAGAAAATGTTTCACTAATGCAGTTAATGCGGCATTATCCCAGATGTATCTAAATTGCTTTCATTATTCCACACTGCACAGCCTGCATGCTATTTTGCTGTGTTCTGCTTGTCTGTTGGGTTGTTTTTAACTAGCAGTCTGAAAGACCAAGAAATACAAACTAACTTCTCAAACACATGTAGATGTTACATTAGCAGGTGTCTCAGTCTTCTCTTGCTAACAAATGAGATATTTTTAATATCAGCTGGATTTGAAGAATCATTTAGATAGTTATTTGCAGTCTATTCAAGGTAGTTTTTGGTTCTCATTGTTCAGTATCCGAGTATTTTTATGTCTAAGATGTGTGTTTTACAGTATCAAGGGAAGCAATGAGCTTCTATGAATCCCTCTTTAAGTACATTACACAAGTTCAAATACATATAACCTATAGTGGAATAAAAATTTTCTGTCCCATTTTGTTTCAACTCTGGTGCTTCCTTTTTCATTTCCATAGTAATTTTGTTTCACATGAAGCAATTGTGTTCGAATCTACTGCAGGAGATGGTAAGAGACATAGGGTAGAAATAATAAGTTATAGTTCAGAAAACAAGTAGTAGCATCAGTGCTTCAGCCTGTTGATACTGAATGGCTGAGGGATCTGTTCAAATGGCATATTGCAAACCTTATCTGCTTGCAAGCTCTTTTAACCTCTAATAATAAATCTATTCTGGGTCTGGAGCAACAGAAGCATACATTAAAAATCCAATAATTTCAGAGAGAATGTAAAATTGGGTCTTTACAAATGTTCAAAGACAACATTTTGCAAAGCATGTGACTCCATCTCACTGTCACCTTTTCATAATCCCACTTCAGAGATGAACAAAACATTTCTATAAGTGAGCCACCAGCTAAGAGGGGATTTACTGTTGGTAGAACTGCTTCTCCTTTTCCCTGTCTGCCCACCCAGCTGCTTTGCATGCAGTTCTGGAAGCTGGAAGTCAAGACTCAAAACAGGTCAATGTCTGGATTGGAAAAACAAAGACACTCTGCTAGTACTTCTTCATAGACATGAACTGGAAAAGAGGCAGCAAGAGATGTAGTACTAGACTGCTGCTAAGCTGCTTTTTCAACAAGTTTTTAAATGCCTCGTAGCATCTAAACCCCAATAAAACAATCTTCTGACATGTCGTCTTTGAGGTTGTCTCTTGCTACAGCACATCTGAAAGTATATAGCACTGGCTCAGTCATTTATTTATCTGTCAAAATTGGTCCAGTTTTTTTTTTCTTTAAGTAGAGTGCCTTTACCTGTGTTACAGAGGAAATCTTGACTAAGAAGGAATAAATGGAATCACTACTGTATATTTATGTAGAGATAGATATTGACCCATTCCAGTACACTAACATATTTAAATGTTTCCAATCTTGTTGTGAACATCAAATTTCAAATGAACTCTCAATAAGCAATAAGGAATTTTAAGAAAAAAGAAGAATGCTGTAACAGAGGAGTAAGAAATGGTTACAGGAGTACTGCAGATACAGGAAAAAGAAAAGAGTGAAAGATGTAAGAATGGGCAAAAACCAGTTTATGAAGAACCATAATAATAATCCTGTTAACAGCTCAGATTAGCACTTTTGGATGTAGCACTTTGTCACCATACTTAATACAGATCCAAGCCACCACAAGTAAGAACATAAATTCTTCCTTTGGATGTTTCTTATGAGAAGTTTTACATACCTTGTTCTTTACCAGCAAGACTGTAGCTTCTGTTCAGTTATCTTATTCATCGTTGTGAAACACAGGTAAATGATGTAATGGCAGACCATAATGACAGATGAAATATTGTGCACAGTTCTGGTGTCCTCAACATAAAAAGGACATGGAACTGTTGGAAAGAGGAGGGCCACGAGGATGATCAGGGGACTGGAGCACCTCCCGTATGAAGATAGGCTGAGAAAGTCGGGGCTGTTCAGCCTGGAGAAGAGAAGGGTGCATGGAAACCTCATAGCAACCTTCCAGTATCTGAAGGGGGGCTATAGGGATGCTGGGGAGGGACTCTTCATTAGGGACTGTAGTGACAGGACAAGG
>WYDI02011635.1:21271-44274 GCA_009867235.2 Psittacus erithacus
AAGTTGTGAATGCTCCATCCCTGGTGGTGTTCAAGGCCAGGTTGGACAGAGCCTTGTGTGACATGGTTTAGTGTGAGATACCCTTGCCCATGGCATGGGGGTTGGAACTAGATGATCTTAAGGTCCTCTCCAACCCTAACTATTCTATGATTCTATGAAGAGTGAGGAAGGGTACTATGCCCTTTTACCCTTCATGTCTCAAGCCCTCATATATGCATTTATGTATGATCCCCAAATAATAAACAATCCATCATATAATTCCTTATAATCCCATCCAGGGGATTTTGCTCATTTTGAAATGTTCTTTTCCTGCAGAATCATGGGCTTCCCCTTTCTCCCTCAGATTTCATATTTACCAATAAACTCCCATTGTTTCCTTTATCTCTTTGGTCTTTATCTCACAGCACATCAGTTATTATTTGTGACAAAGCAAGTACTTCTCCAACGTTTTTCTCAGTTCCCTGCCCTTGAAACAAACTCCAATCCCCTAATGATGCCAAAAGGTCTTCTTCCAGTTTGGAAAAAAGGGTGCCTTCTGATGCCACAGCGTGAGAGTCATCAGCACAAAAAGACTAATAAAGAACCTATAACAACCATGCAACAGACTGGAAGGAAAAGAACGGCTAAAATAAAAATCCAGTAAGCACTACTTACATTAGACAAAGGACAGCAAGAGGCTTCCTGTTATAACTCTTTATCCCCATGCCTCAATGCCTTATGTCATATTTCTGACATAGGGAATGGTCACATTCCCTACTCAATAAAAAAGGAAGATGAAAGAGAGATACTATTAAGATACTATTAGCTGTGGATGTCTTCCAATTCTAATTCAAGAAATTAAACTGGAACAATTTGAAATATTAACTCTTACGTTACAACTTGCAAAATCTGTGAGGTATTTAGCACGTGGCAGTAGCAATACTGGATGGAGAGGACTTTTAAGGCATTTGCCAGAAATGGAGGAAATAAAATGTTAGCACTGAAACCGTCTCCTTGAATCTGTATTGCCCTGTCATTAACATTTTATGGCCCCAGAGCCATTTTGCACTTTATGAGTTAGTTTTTTAACACAGTTATTTAGAAATGGCTATTGGCCCAGAACTTGCCAGAATCTCAAACCAAATAGAAAGATTCTAAAAGACACCCTTAAAATAATGTATTTAGAATTTTAGGCCTATAAAGAAAGATTTCTTTGTTCCTTTGTCTTTTAGAAAATATTCTGCTCTGCACAATTCATTTCTATTGTAAACCTATGTGCAGCCAATGTATAATCTATAGTAATAGGAATTTGTAAAACAAAGTGCAACTCTTTGAAAAGGTTTATTCTTTCCAAGCTATGAGCAGGTCATAGTAAAGCCCTGTTTATTTTATGTCACTGGATAATAATTTAAAGTTGTAAATAGTGTCACTTTCACTGCGGAGCCTATCAGAAAAGTTCAAAACCACATTTTTTTACTTTTGGATTCGTTTGTCGATTTCACTATTCCTGCAGAAAGTAAATACTTTTGAAAATCATTCATAGAGTTGGAGGACAAAAAACTTGTAACTGGAAAAAGGTATTCAAAACTTTTTTACGCAAAACAGACCTACCAAAATGAAATTGTCGTAGTGTTCCAATCATGAAAGCTGGTGAGCATATGCTTAATGAGAGATGCATGTTAGTTTGCTGTCTGAATTTGAGCCACAAACAAAGTAGATCCTCCTCCGCTTTTTGTTACAGGAAATGTATAAGTGTAGGATGAAGGGCTATTAAATATTGACATTTATTCCTCTGTAGATCTGGGATCCATTTTAAAAGACCCTGACTATTGATATTATCAGTGGATTAATTTCCACTTCTACAGAGCCTGGTCTTGGACAATTATGTGGGATTGACCTCTCTGAAGTCTGTAATGAAAGTAGTGCTGAAAAAGCATTTCAATGCTTCTACCCCAAATAATAGAGTATTTTAACTGAAGGGAGGGCCAACTTTAAATTTAGAAATTTTTATATTACATTTATGAAGAAATCTGTTGAAACTAAACAATCAAGCCATCCAAAGCTTGCTATCAGTGTTACCTGATTTACTTCAGGTGTTGCATACACATACATGTGTATATTATGGATTATATGAGGTACTGTGTATATTTGTGAATATTCTGTATATTTATTGTAAGCAATATGATTTTTTTTTTCTACGGTTACAAAAAAATTAATCTGAATACTTATGAAGTGGGCCATCCTAGAATTACCTATCAAAACTCATGAAGATTATTTCTAGTAGGAGGATACCTACATTGAACATAGCCCAATAATATATATACTCTCTTTAATGTGATAGTTCATTCTATTAACATGCCAGAACTAGATGAATCATGAGTCCATAATTATGCTAATAAAACAAAAATATTAGCAAATACATCCAAGAACAGAATTTAGAAATGCTTTTAATTTAAAAAAGGGAGTATGAAAAACCACTGAGGAAAGTAAAAGCAACAAAATTTTATATCCATAGTCATAGCTAGATAGAAGAGAGTAAAAATGGAATGACCATAGGCATCTTCTAAACCAAAAACTATATATTGCAGCCTTGATTCATAAACAGCTAGTTTCTGCAATCATATTGTATAGCAGTTTAGTTTAAGTTTGGTACTCATTTATGAAAACTCATGAATCAGGGCCTTTCTAAAGATAGTATGTATGAATAGAAAGAAACTGTGGTTAGTCAAACAGGTATTCCTGAATGGAAGCAAAACAAGTTCTGAAATAACACAGTAAAAAGATTGTAGAAGAAATAATAGAGAATTTTTAAAATATGCTAAGGACAAATTCAGCAAAAAAATCCTTATGCTATGCTTTGAATTATTCACCAGCAAAATGTTTGTCTGAATTGCTCCCTTGAACCTGAAAAAAGACTTTGCATTTAAGATAAAAAAGTTTAAAGTAAGAGAAAAGTCAATAGCACATAGAACAAGAACAATAATAAATTGAAAATAGGTCTGCTTCTTATGTTAAGAAACCTCTGAAGAGCAGTAGAGAATAAAGAAGCTTTATTTCTAATAAGGATAAAGCTTTTGAAGAAAAACTGATGGCTGAGAAAATGCAGAAAAGATGTTTCCCTCCCCCACTTGCCCTAAAACCCAAGCAAACAAAATTTATCCTGATAAAGTGCAATATTTAATAAGGGATGTTTACACACTAGAAAAAAGAATATAGCTCATATCTCACATATGACAGATTCTCCAGCACATATTTGTGCATTTCCTCTTCATCTAAATGCTGCAGATTGGTTGAAAACAATAACATCCAGAAACTTTGCTGGCTTTAGCAGTACTTGGCAAAAATATGAATGGCTACGAAGACAGCTGATGACAAATAAATTCCTCAAGCACATAGAAAATAGGCACTGGGATTATCCACTTGAAGTTTTGGGATATCTTTATGGTTGTCATGGTTTAGTCTCAGTAGGAAGCTCAGTCCCAACCAGCAGCTTGCTCACCTTACCCCGTTGGTGATAGAGGAGAGAATCATATGTGTAAAAGTGAGAAAACTCATGGGTTGAGTTTAATATGTAAAACAAAATCTATGTGCACAAGCAAAGCTAAACAGGGAATTCATTTACGGCCTCCCATCAACAGGCAGGGGTTCAGCCCCCTCCAGGAAAGCAGCACTCCATCACACGTAACAGTGACATAACCCTGAATGTCCCTCCTTTCTTCTTCTTCCCCCAGCTTTCTATACTGAGCATGACACCATGCTGGAATATCCCTTTGGGCAGTTGGGGTCAGCTGTCCTGTCTGTGTCTTCTCCAGCCTCTAGCACACCCCCAGCCTACTCACTAGTAGGGTGGTGTGAGTAGCAGAAAAGACCTTAGTGCTGTGTAAGCACTGCTCAGCAATAAATAAAATGTCCCTTTTGTTGTCAACGCTGTTTTCAGCACAAATACGGAACATAACACTATACCAGCTACTGTGAAGAAAATTAACCTCAGCCAAAAGATAGTGTTAGTGATTTTTAAGTGTTGTTTCAAATTCCATTTCCTTAGATGTACTGTGTGTTATAAGACATCTTGACAAAAAATGTCTGAAATATTTGATAAATGGCAGGGCATGAATCAATAGTCAGTCAGAGGAATAAAGTGCTATTTCCAGAATTACAGGAATATGTTTTTTACAAGAATTTGGGCCATTCTTGTTAAAAGCACTCTCTCTTGACTAAGAATCAGAACCAGTGATGCACATACCTGCACACCCATGTTGGGCAGACAAGCTGAATATTAGACTAGAGAAGTGACCATCTGAAAGTCCACTAGTAGGAGTAACAAATGCATGATTATGCAAAGTGCCACATGTATGGATAATGATTAATAATCATATAGCACAAAATATTAGAGCTATATCAGAACAAGATGACTAATCAGTTTTTCACCACATCGATAAAACTAATTCATATTTTGCATGCTTTTCATAGCTGAGATATGCATGTGTGGTTAAAGAAACCAACAAACATGAGAAGGCATAATGCAAATAGCTGCAGCAAAATAAATTAGTAATGTCTTCGCCAAATAGCTGTTCCCAGAAAACTGGTCTTTTCCTATTTGCCTCCTCAGAAAGACTTCTTCTGGTAAGACTTTCCAGATTTTAACAAGGAACAAAATAGAAACTCTGAAAACGAGTACAATTGCAAAGTGAAGGAGAGCCTTTCTGAAGTTTTCCTTTTTAATCACCCTATTATATGTTACAGAAGACATTTTTCCTTTGTTAAACTTTGTGGGGCACTGATGGAAAAAATTGCAGCAGAGAGCTTTGTGTGAAGAGCACTGCATTTGCTTCCCTGCACCTAGCCTTTGAGTCTGCCCTGGGCTGAAGAATCTCTTCTCAAAACTGATCATATCAGCATCTGCTCCAGTTTTCAACATAAGCTGTGTGGGCAGCTGCTGAGACCCCTGTGCCCAGACTGGGAAAAGTGGCAAAAATAGCAGTCTTAAGACCCTCTGGGTATGATGCTGACTAATGCCAAGTGCCCAGTTGAGCAGTGGCCACAGGATAGATCCCCAGCACTTTCCTTTCCAGCAGGTCAGGGACAGCAAAGGGAATAAAACTGGGCTGAGTAACACCTGGCTCTATCTTGATCAGTATGGCAAAAAGCAGGGGCAAGGACAATGAGACCAGGTGCATAGCAGACATTTTTGGACACTACCTTGAAAAATTATGAGTGGGGAGCTCATCTTGTCAACACAGCAAAATTTCTCCATCCCTCTCCAAGTGTTTCATCTTGGTCATTAGGTCAATAAAGCCAGTTTAGCCTAAGCCACTGAGAAGTCTGAAGATAATCTTCATAAAGAAACGTTACCTGTGTGGAGCCCCTTCCATACATGGCATCCAGTGTTCAGATTAAAATAATCCAGCCTAACTATTTTTAAATCAGGATGGTTTATGTATCCAGATAGGAGCTGCATATCTATGTTTGAGAATTTGAACCTAAGCCATTTCATATTGCCAAAAAATCTGTTGCAAACTACTGCAAGTAAGAACTGTGCAATGCATGAGCAAAGATTATTTTTGGAATAAGTTAAATTAATATTATTAATTAATATGTATTCTGATCATATGTACTTGTTGCAAGAAATAAAGGTACAGCCAGCTATGAAACAATTGGATGATCATGTATATATGTATGTGAAATTGAAGAAGGAAAAATTTTTAGGAAAGGACAATGGGAAACAAAAATAGTGAGCAGGTTGTTTGCTGCCAGCAGTCTCATGTCTGTGTGATTAAAGGGTCAATACATCTGTAGCAGCAAAAAGTATATGTTGTGAGAAATTATAGAAGGTGTGTTGTCATGTCAGCCCTCCTCATGCAGTGAAAGGTCACTGATCCCACTGTGGAGGAAAGCTGACAATTTCTGTATAAGACTGACTGACAGCACATATGCAGTTGGACATCATGCCTGGAGTCAAAAGATGAGTGGAAAACCAAACAGCTTTAGTATTATGATCTTAGCTCTAAGAACAAAGTCATGTCCAACTTCAATGATAAATGGCATTTAAAACTTTTCATTGCATACTAAGAACCCTTAATAACCCTTGTTATTTACCATGTGAATAACCTTTTTTGGAGACAGTGGACAGGGTTGGTTTCTGGTACACAGTTTAATCCTGAAGCTTTCAGTGTAGCTATTGAGAGTCAAGAAGAAAATTGGGGGTTATGGAAGAGAAAACAATAAATGTGAGCAACACATAGTGTCATGAACAACCATAACGTGTTCTTCTTTACCTCACCTTTCTCTGGAGTTTGAGTGGAGGGATTTTATTTCACCCATAAATCTCAGAGGAGTCTGGTCTCTGAAGCACAAAGGTCCTGATTCTCTTTTGATGTACAATAAGCTACATGACAAGCAACTCCACCAGTATAAAATAGGTGTAAGGAGAATCCAGTTGCCCATGACACTTGGATAAAATATGTTTCATAATTCTCTTTGTATCTGTGGAGCTGTGTCGCATGCACAGAACCTTGTTACTGCCCTTGAGAAATTTTTAAGAGCTCCATGAGGCTTATTCAAACAATGCATAAGAGTCCTTAAGCAGAACTCAATTATTTTTCAAGTGGAAGAATAGATCATTGGACAACACTCATCAATTTTGGTACAAATGATATTAAGTGCCAGCTCTGGAAAGCAAACATTTGGGTTACAAAACAGAACGGAGATTAATTTAATGAAACAGTCACAAAATTCCCAGTCCTCTTTGCTCTTCACCAGGTTAGAAATAACAAAACAAAAACTTTCCACTGTATTTCAGGTAGAAGCAGAAGATGAGGTGCATTTACATCTTGCATTTTAAATTATCTAGACTCCTTTAGAACTAGAAAAGGAACCATAGTTAGAGGTTTGTCAAATTATTATCGTATCCAAAATGTTTCCTCAATACATAACTTTTATCGAGCTGTGACTCAGAAACAGCATTAATATGAAATTTTATGAATGCAGATGGGAAACTGAAAACACTATTCACTAATTTTATCCTACTTTAATCTCTAAATATAGGCATTGATACAAACATACATGAATGGAATCATGTATGTATATCATATGTTTTAATTGTGATAACTTTTTTATAAGTATCATTAAAATGTTTCAAAGCTATTTGGACGTTTGATTGTCAAAAGAAGCAATAACAAATAAGGATTCCTAAACTGCTTGTTAAAGAAAGAGACAAAATTATAAAAGAAATCTAGTCTGTACCTCCATAATTTAATTCATAGTTGCTAAAATAGAAGGAATATATTGTATGGTTATTTTTTCTTGTAAATATGCTAAAACTGAAATACTTGTCAAATCCCCCAAAATCTGGAATACAGTACATGAAGTAACCTGAAATTCTCATCTTGAAGTATAGAAATTAAATATTTATATTTCTGAGGAATAACTCAGCCAAGCTTAATGCAAACTAGTGGTGATCTGCAGAAAGTCACAGCTGATTTTCATGAATATAAGATTCTGAATAAAGGCAAGAAGGATGTTGATTCAATCAATGTGCAATTACACTGGTCCCATAACCAGGTGTACTTGTACCTGTACTGTTTGTTCAGAAAGAATGCAGCTGCTGAGGGAAGTAATTTATTTTTTAATGGATTCAGTCATAATGTAGCCATGCTGCCAATGCTATATACTGTACATACATATAATGTAGTCAAGCTTTATATGTATATAAAAAGAGTTGATCTATATGATTGATACATCTTTATAATTAATAATGACACTGATAGATAAACAAAATATAAAAGCTATGTGTAATTTAAACACATGTATTTTACAGTAATCAAATTATGAGCATAAAAGTATGCATACAAATGTTTTGGAAAAAAACCCTGAAAAATAAAATAAATGTGTGAATTCAAGGATTTTTGTTTCAAAGCAGAGCAGACCCCTTCTTCCCTGTTGCTGAAATTGTTTCACTTTACCATGGTATAGTGAAATATTCATAGCCTATGCTGAGGACTGGGTATGACCTTAGTGTCTAATGATTTGAACACTACCTAGGATGAGGGAAAGTGGGGTTGCAGTTCCTGCACTAATGAATGCTCATGTTCTATATTCAACAATAAACCTACAAAACACATAAATATTCATTGGTGTTGAGACTCCCTCCCCTTGCAGATGAGTGTTCATATCCTCAGGGAAAGCCATGCTTGATTTTGTTGTCAGTATGTGATTTGACCTCATATTTTCTATAGTTTAAGACGTCACTGCTTTGGTTACTCGTCAGGTTTTGATTCATTTAAGTTAGGTTTTGTCAAAACAGAAAATGCACATGGATGTACATGTACACATTTCCTTAATGTTTTTAGCTATTCCATCCTTGAAAGATATTGTACTTCCAGTGTCTTGTTGATCCTACCATACTTTGGGCATTTAAAGTTATGGATCAAATTATAAGAGAGATCCAAATAAAGAAAAAGGAAGTACATGAGAGAAAATGTAGTCCTATGAGTGAGGTGAAGACCAGATCTGAGTGTTCATGGTAACTAAATACATCTTGTATTTAATCCAGTTTCCACAGGAGGCAGTTCATTTTCTGAATTTCAAGAAAATTTATCTCCTGGATTTACAACTGGAGGTAAAACTGATGTTAAAAATCCTAACTTTTTTTATGTTTGCAAAATATTTCTCCCTAAACATTTACAGAGAAAGCAAGTTTCAACTTTGCTTTTACACTCTTCAAAACAGAGGTTTCTGAATAGCATGTTAAGTTTGGCAGCAGGGTCAGTAACATTGCCATAATGATCAATAATGATGTCTCACTTCTTTTTATTCTGTTTTTTTCTTTTTCATTCAGCAGCATCCCTCCCCATCCATTTCTCATAAAAATGGTTTGCTGACTCTAGTGAGACACACAAAGAATCTTCGTGCACAATTTATCAGCACAATTCTGAAGAGATGCTGCAAAGCCTGTGAGAAACAAGATATTCCCCCTTCATGTTCAGTTCATTTCAGCCTATTTTCTAGCTTCCCTTCCTGAGGATCGTCTGTCAGAGTTGCTCTGTTAAATGATATCAGCTACATCTGCCCCTTTTATTTTGTTTAATCTGTCCCTAATCTCTGCTACCAACTGTAAAGTGTTCCATTTTTATTTGAGAGAAGCGAATTAGAAAGAGGGATGGAGAAGGTTAATTACGACAGCATACTTAATACTGTTCCCATTGAAGTAAATGGTGGTTTTGTCATTTTGGGTAATAGAGGCAGTGTTACACTAATTATAATTTTATAATCTCCCCATTAGAGAAGAACAACAGCAACTCCATTAAAACATATTGCTTAACATTAGATCCTCTGCTGATAGAATACATAAAATAGAACTTTCAATGTCCAAAACATGAGATACATGATGTTATATCATGCAATATCTGGGCTTTTTCATGAGCTGTTATAATCATTCTCATTAGGTAAAATTCACACTTTTTCATATTTTAGTCTCACAAAATCGCACCATATCACAGACCTTTTCTAAAATATACTAAGTAGAATGCCTAGACTGATTTATTTTTCTTCCTATTGAAGACATTCCAGTTTAATAAGGGAAGAGAGAGCTCAGCATTCATTTAGCTCATGAAAATTACAACTGTAAGGTTAAACAGACCACTGGAAAGCGTAGTCTTCTAACCCATTACCATTTATTCTATTTTTTCTTTTTTTTTAATAAGTTTCCCACTACTTTACCCCCTGATCATAAATACATAAATAAATAAATAAATAAACACATCTATTATCACAGCATTTTAAAAACAATACAGGTCTAGTCTTTGTATTACTCATCCACACGGAGGCCCTAAATGCCTTTCCAAAGTGCTGCAAAGATGTTTTGTCTAGATTTTGTATCTTAGAGGCTACATTTTCACTGAAGTAGCTTCATGGAAGTTAGCTTTGTTAACTCAGCAGTTAACACCTGTGGGAAGTGGGTCAGTATTAGAACTTACATGAAAATAAAACAACAAACAAATGAACCCACAACTCTGCAAACCTATTTTAATTATTTCAGCTTTCAAACTAATGCCATATGTAGAACATGCCCTTTTAGCGTATTTTATGCCAAAAAGACACTGTAGAGAGATTATCAGTAGTGAGACCAGTCTATCCATAGTAATTTCACTTCCCTCCAAATTTTCCAAGGTCTGTAGATCTGAAAGGAATCTCACCTATTGTGATGACCAACTATATTAAGATTTCTCCTGTTCAATCCTTCATATTAATTAATACGGACTTTTTTACACACGTTTTCTTACCTTTTAATAAATGCTATCAATAAAAACTGCTAGATTTTCCGTGCTAACTTCCACTCATCACTTTCATTCTTTCTTTTCAGAACC
The DNA here is from genome assembly GCA_009867235.2 of Psittacus erithacus. NCBI lineage: Eukaryota > Metazoa > Chordata > Aves > Psittaciformes > Psittacidae > Psittacus > Psittacus erithacus. The sequence continues at coordinate 31,615 of WYDI02011635.1, forward strand.
ACAACTTTTTACAAATGAAGCAGGCAGGTTAAAAGTACAAATTGACAGGAATTTTGTAGGTAGCCGCTGCTTAACTATTTCTTCTTGCTTCCCTTCAAACGGCTAAACTTCTATGCCTGATTCTTTGTCTTCACTTTTGCTGTGAGAAGGTGTATATTCACAAGCTAGAACACCCATATAAAATGAATCTTCATGCACTATATGCTCATAATTATACTTTGACTCCCAAATCCAGACGTTTCTATGAGCTTTTTGAATGTGCATACAGCCTATGTGTATCTTCAAGTAGATAGTAATGCAACATGTTCAGATGATTTTTTTTGAGCCCCTTATTTCAATGATATTTCTCATAAGGAAAAAAGCTAAGTAGAACTGAGTATGTTAAATAAAAAGGCGAAAAATTTAATATCCTATCATATTAATATTCACATTAATTTATCACCTCAAAGGATCCTTAAAACTGTAATAAAATTGTCACTCTTCAAGTATTCTTAATTTCTGCTCTCCAGTTTTCCTTAGTATTGTAACAACCTGTTGACTGGGTACTTTGTTGGACTGCAGGGGTAGCTCAGCTTTGGTAACTGATGAAAATATTCTAACTAGTGAAGTAATTCCTCTGTATTTGCTCATATACATATGTATTGCAGGTATAAAATCATGCCGCAGGGCCCATTGGAACTGTATGTGTTGAAAATAGCCTAAACTAACAATTAGCACAAATTTTTAAGAATATCCATATATACTCAGACTGAAAATACTCGAACCAGAGTTTTAGAGAAATCAGTCTTTTTCAGTACTTGCTTCAGACAGGTTAACTAATGTCTAGCTGCATACCTTCCTAGTCATACTGGTCATAAAGCAGGGTTCTGCAGAGCTCCTCCTCAATAGGGTCCCACTGCGTAGCCAGGGGAGGAAACAAGAGACTACCTGAGCAGCTTTTAAAATCTCACTATTGTGAACTATGTTTTTTCATTGGTATAGGAGGAATTTTGACTCTAAGTTTTAGTTTAATTTAGTGAAAAAAGTGAAAACTACTGACAGTGGTTGCAATGGAACCGCATGCTAAATTAGAAAAGAAATAAAATGCATAATTCTATCACTAAACCAGAGATTCAACAAATGTTTCAAATACACTTTTAAATATGCAAGATGTTAAACTCATACCCTGCACATCAGTATTCAATGTTTAAATACCATATTTTCATATTTATACCTTAGCGCAAGGCAATGGGATAGATTTTGCAACGCATTACCTGCATAAGCAAGCAAACTGCGGTGTTGAATCAGAGGTGGGTTATTTTCTGTGTGTTTACTTTACAAAACGAGTTCAGTTGAAGAATACTGGGTGGTGATGAAATTTTGATGATGAAAGGGGCACTAGGAAATTGAACATCTGTAATTATTCCCTGTAAAAGTATGAATCTTACAGTAAGCACTCCTAGAAAACAGCAGATTTTTAGTAACCGTCTAACACTCCAGGACTGTAAAACGAAGTGCCGTCTTTCTCTACATTGTCAAAATGTGCAATTCTCGGTACTTAAAAACTTGCAAATCTCTTTTTGTTAATGGCACAAAAGGATGTAAAGAGCCTGCAAGAACATAGGCAAGAAGAACATCCTCAGCACTGCTTTCAGGTCAGTGCCTGGAAGAAGCAGATTGTTGTTGATAGAGGTTGCCTTTCTTCCAGAATTGAAAAGTGAGTTAGGTTTTAGTGAAAGCTGAACATTTAGATAGTGGATAAAATTGGCAAGGCACTCCTGTGAGATTGCTATTTCTGGAATCCATCCATCCATCTTTTAAATCCCCTCCATGAAGAAGTTACATATCAATAATCTAATAAATTCTGACATACTACAATAAAAGTAAATTGGTGTCCTACTACAGCTCCCCAGCAATCAAAGTAAATACCTCTCTGAGACTGGAGCTTACAAAAAAACCCCAAAGCTTCTATGCTTAGAGTTAGGCATACGCAGAAATCTTTAATGAAGACATCTTTAATGAAATGTTTCCAGAGTACCAGGAAGAAGTAAGGGAAAGAGTTTGGAAAGCAAATAGCATCATAGCTTGGTCACATATTTGAGACCAGGAGACAATGTTTCAGTTCTTGTGCTGAAGGTGGAAATAAGGTCTTGGATTTAGGTCCTTAACATCTCTGTATTTAGACAAGACTACTATAAACAGAGAAGTTCTTTTTTAAATACTTCCTGTTATCCATCACAGTTCCCTGTGATTCTCAGTGTGGGTTTGTAGTGGTCTTTATATCTAAAATGTTTATGTCTTGAAAGGCAAATTTAAGTGCATTCATAATATTAAACAATGCATAATTAGATAAAAAAATAGCAACAAATAAAACGTCTACATTCCCTGTCACTGCTGATGTAAATGGCACATGGAATTTAGTAGATATCACTGCTTTCTCAGGATTTTACACATTAGCTACAGTTGTGGCATTACCCCAGAAGTTCCTGATTGCTCAGATGTAAAATACTTTTGAGTTGTAGATATTAGAAAAATTCTGTTGATTACATTTGTCTTACCTTAATAGATAAGACTGTCTTTCAGTGTGATTCTAACACCAGCCCTGACACATCACTTTTATGAAGCCAACAATCCCTTGTCTGTGAACATCTGCAAACCATTAGTGGATTTTAAAAAGCAGGCCATTTGTTTGTATTGCTTTATAGCATTTCATGCCACACTTTATTGAAAAGCAAGCCCTCAATATGAATAAAAAAATATTGGTCCTTTGAAATTCAGAACCCCAAATGACAACTCTTTAAAATATTTACAAAATAAACTATATTTCAGTATATTTCATATATCTTTTCAAGACAAAAGTATTTACAGGCATGTAACAGGACTACACTCGTACAAATACAATCCCTCCAAAAATCTGAGCAATATTGCATCTTGACATTTAAATATGTCATTCAATGTGTTGTTGCAGTACAAGGCAACAATTTCTAGCTCATTGTTGGAGAAGCAAATAAATGCCTCATATAGCTTCTCTGAGTAACCAAGGTTTCTTCTTTCTCTAAGACTCACTCAAAAGGGAGTCTCCCTCTTTACCAGAAGCCCACAAAATTTTGTATGAATTATGCAATATGGTGACAAGCTTTATCATTTCTTAGTTATAGCTAGAGTCTTTTTACAATATGAAAAGTTGCAGAAGTTGTGAAAGAACGGAAATCTTCCTTCCTCAAAACAGCATACTTAATAAAACCCCAGCAAACAAACAAAAAAACCCCAACCCCCCCAAAAAAGAGAATAAAAGCTCTGAAATCCTTCAGGCTTAATTATGTATATATATAGATAGATAGATATAGATATAGATATAGATATATACCAGGGGTTTTCTTTAACATGTTTTCTTTTCATTACGCTTCATTACTTTTAACTAAGAAATGCTACAGAACTGTATGTCAAGTCAGACCTGCTCATAATAAAAATATTCAACTTGCACTACCATACACTACTCCTGGTTTTGATATTATCAGCTAAATAGGATTTGGTATGGACAGTACTGGCTGAGAGATCAGTCCATCCTCCTGAGCCATCACAGGTCCTAGCTCAGCTGGAGCCTCTCCAGCGTTCTCAGCTCCCACATAGGAGCACTGCTTCTGTGGGCCATGGTCTGCATGCAAGTAATAATACAAGATCACCAAAACAGTCACTCTGACTGATACAGTATGTGGCTTGCTTTTCCTCAGAACCACTGCTCTTACCCATGCTATAGACTGGGAACCAAAAATTCCTTGCCTTGCTCTGTTATACTGCAGGTGAAGGCTTGAACTCTTCTGAGGAATCACAGATTGCCTGTCACCTTTCTTTCCTACTCAGGATATGGTTGCATGTGTCTTTACTGAAATATTGAAATGCTTATATTATGCCTCCTTAAAAGTCTCTCTGTATATCCCCATCATCATCTGTCTTTTGAATTCTATTTTATGTCATTGGTGGGTGAATGATCTTACATAGAAAAGGTTAAAAAATTGACTTGAAATTCTTACAAAGAGCTGTATAAACATTGGTGATGATTCAATTATATTGTTGTGAATAGTGTTCTTTAAAACAAAACAAAAATGTATGAGGGCTGCACATATCAGATGTTAACAACTCTACCAAGCTGTGCATGTATAGTAGTGACAGAAACTAAAAACAGATGCCCTCCCACGTGAAATTCCCCCCAGCTTACTTCAAGATTACATGGTTGATGGAAGTACAGCAAGTTCTAATTTCTAGAGGAAATAATGACTTGTAGTTGCAATAATTTAAGGAATAATGTACCCCAACTGTACTTAATAAGGCCATAATTCCATCAAAGGCTTCCGGGGACATCATAAACCATGAGAGTGAAACTCAACTGGTTTCCTCATGTCACCAGAAGGCTGAGTTGGAATTGCAGTCTTAATTTATATTCATTCTGAAGGAACTTTGTTTAATATTGCGCATAGATCATGATTAATGCCTTTGGAACTGCCAAAAACTATTAACTGTGTTCATGGCCTTTTGAAGCCACCAGAAGTCAATTATGCCAGTGACTAGTGATTCTCAGAAATTCTTTTTTCAAGAGCTATGGCTCAGCCAGCACAAACTTACATAACTATGCTAAAGTTAACATCAATTCAGTCATGTATTTTTACTGCTTTTCTCCTTCATATTGAGTGAAAATGGGAAATCTTTCTTCCATCTAAGTACATAGCTCTTTATTTATAGAATTTCACTGCAAATTAAGGGGAAAATTAATTGGAAGCATTTGGTTAACTTAATCACTGAACATCATTGAATAAATATGGTTTTATTTAAAGGATTTTTCAGTTAAATGTCAATGATTTGTCCACATCATATTAACTGTACAGGGAGAAGCTTTATTAACAGAAGAGAAATCTTTTTGTTTAAATACTGCAGGTAATCCATTTACAAAGTAGGATTACATGGAATAGCCTAGACAGCCCACAGACAAAAAAAATTTGTAGGGGAAAAAAAGCCCCAAAAACCTCAAGGGGGGAAATCCAGTTCTTAAATAAGTTGTAGATCAAAGTTACTAAAGGTAAAATAATGTCCAAATAATCTTCTGGTTAAAATAGCATTCAAATTATCTTCTGGTTACTTAGAAAGTTTTCCTTTCCTACACTGCAGAGTAGGATTCAATTTTGGGTATAAGAAGGTCAGAACAACAGTCCACCTAACTCAGTACACACTCCTTAACAAGGAGAAAGCAAATAAGTGTTAGGGAGTGTTAGGGAGCTAGACCAATTTCTGAGGGAGTTAGAGGGTGCATTGCTTCATATTTCCTGGAGTATCCACTTCTAGGCATATTATCCTTTAAATTTCTAATTACTCTTTGGCTTGCAGATACTGCCTGCCTCCACAGCCTCCTAGGACTGAAAGTTCCAGTGTCATTGCTCAAGGGATAGCTATTGAAAAATGTGGTTTAGTATGATCTTCTGGTGTTTTCTGAATACCTGAATACTAAGTATAGGGATTTAGCATCACTGGGATGCTTTATGGTATACCATCTCACTGGGATATTTTATGGTATACCATCTCACTGGGATGTTTTATGGTATGTTATCTAGCCTCAGACTTCCTCTCCTGAAGGGTGTTACTAGGTCCAGTGTGGCTATTTTCCAGCTTCTTGCTGATTTGTTAGATATCATAGAGAATCTGATACAGTAAGAGATGCCTGTATGTAGATAATGGCATTGAGCCAAAATGTTTACATGTGTCAGAGAACCTGCCATAAAATGTATTTCCTTGGAGATGACATTGTGTCAATTTCTGAAATTCCTAGTGCTGAATAGCTGATATGATTTATACTTTTGAACAGAAAATACATTGTCAGTGTAATCTCAGATTCTCTTTATGACAGTATATTCCAAGTAGAGAATTTATATTTGCAATTGGTTAAGATCAGATAAAGATAGAAATAAATCACATGTAACTCCTATTGAAAGTCTTTCGGCCAATTTCTAAGATGATAGTAGTGCAAATTGGTCTTTAAAGCCAAAAACATGACAACGTATTACTCTGTTATATGGCACTTTTGAACAAGATAAATGTATATTGTACACCCCAAACTGAAAAAGTAGCATCAAAATGTAATGGAAAAAGAAATGCATAGTGTCATAGTTTAACTCCAGCCACCAATTAAGTACCACACAGCCTCTTTCTCACAGTCCCCATGTCTCTGGAATAGGGGAGAGGACTGGAAGAGTAGAAGTGAGAAAACTCGTGGATTGAGATAAAGACAGTTTAATGGGACAGAAAGGGAAGATAAGAATATACAAAACAAAGGATACATGATGTAATTGCTCACCACTCACTGATAGATGCCCAGCCAGTTCTCAAGCAGCAGCCCCCAGCCAGCTTTTCCCCCAGTTTATATACTGGAAGGAGATGTTTTCAAGCTCAGGACCTGATTCAAAAGGCTACCTTTGATGAACCACTGTAACATTACAGTAACAACTATCCTAGCATGGACAAGAAAAATTCAAGCTAGGTGGTAGGTTTTCACATGGTATGTGACAATAATATCCCTTGACATGTGATGTTTTGGATGCTGAGTGTTTACAAGCCTTCAAAGAATGTTGGAACACATGAAAGAAAATAAAATCCAATCAGGGTATTTAAAACAAAACAACTCTGTCTGAGAAAGTCTCAGAATCAACAATGTTTAGAGGCCAAGAAAGAATTCTCAGTTTCAGTACTACAGGGGTGTCTTGTTCTCACAGTCTTCCTAGGCATTTCGTCTTGCACAGTCAGGTACACTGTTCGCCTGAAACAATCCAGCAGAGCTGCTGTTTGCTTCCCTCTCCCCACAACAAATATTAAATCCTAGCATTGCTTCCTGAGGCAGATTGCAAATTTTACAGTGTCCACATGTAACATTTGCAGTTAACACCAAACTGTTCCATATATTTCATCCTTCTGTGGAGCCTAGTGCAACTCTTAATATTCCTGGTACTCCTTTGTTACTCTTTCATAAGTAATCACCTCTACCTGGCTTCTCTGAAAAATTCAGCAATTTCAATTCAGTCCATGTCAAAAATAAGGCTACCCTCTGAGTGTTTTCTTCTTACTGACAGTCAATGCTTTGAAAGAAACACTGGTGGCATTTGCCCAGGTTGCTCTCCTTGTTAAGGAGTTTCAGCACTGGAGGAGCTTACAATTGCTCCAATCCACTGCTCAGGATACTTAAAAAAAAATAATAATCTTGTTATAATCTTGACATTATGTGGTCTGAAGCCATTCTCCAAGAAAAGGTAGCCTCAGGAGTCATCTACTTTATTTTGTACTTCATTTCCTATTGTTATTGAGTAACTAAAAAGTATCTTCCCTGCAATTTTTAGATATTCCTTCTCCAAAAAGAAGCCATAAAGGACAGAATTCTGATACACAGGAACAATTAAAAGTAATCAATAAAAAATTTTATCTATCCAAAAGAAATGCTCTGGTGTAGATGCAGTTTGCATGTACAATGCTTTTCTGATCAATGGGTGAAAAATAGCGATGAGTTCTTGAACTCTGAAACATGCATAATATTTTAAGAGATTTATTTCCAACCACATGTAAGAAGAATTTAGGGTGGGGTTTTTTTCACTCATGAGGATAGCAAGGCACTGTGGCACATTGTCCTGTGATTTCGAGATGAGACTGGATCAAGCCCTCAGCAATCTAGACTGATCTCGAAGGTGATCATACAGGAGCACAAGGTTGGATGAGAGGCTTCCTGAGGTCCCTTTATCCTGTGACAGCTTATTTGTATGTCATATATTGCTGTGAATAAATGAATAAATGGAAAAAAAAAAAAAAGCAATGAGCAATTTCAAGTTTTTTCTTTGTTGAGAGCAAAACAGGAAGTGGCTTTGACAAATTCCTGCAGTAGTGGACTCCATTTACCTAGACATTGCCTTTGCCAACAACTGGTTTCTATTAGCTTCTGTGCTCTGCATCAAAATTGGAAACGAAGTTTGGTAATAAGAACTTGCCATTTTTTTATCCTGGAATGATCTATAAAATATTTTCCATTTTTGAAATTTTATTCATAACAAAAATATGCAAAAAAAAAGAGAAATTGGAATAGATAAATTGGAATTGTACGTTTGTTGATATTATTTTAATGAGCTGTTAAATATGAGTATTTATTACATTGGACTAAAAAGGTGTCAGCTTAAAAAACCCAGAAGAATAAGAAGATGTTGTTGTACATGTTCATTGATGCATTTCTTTACTATTTTCTAGTTTTGGGTGCTGCAATATTTATTTGCAAAGTTTACATACTTTGAATGATCCTTTTCAAAGGATTTATTGCCAATGTGGAGAAATTGTAGGAAAAGTATAAAATGGACTCATAAGTCCATTTTGTACAGAAGGACTCTCCTTATAATAAAAGAAATATTTCCAATAAAACAAAGTCTTTTCTCCAAGTAGAACTAGCTGAGACTTACAGGCCTAAACAAAGGGTTTTTAAGTCAGTGGTGATTCTTATTCCCTCCGTAGAAACGCAACCATGAAATGTGTGCTATGGGAGGTACACATGCACTGTAGAAAGAGGTCATTTGTGTGTATTTGCATATACATATGCGTGTATAAATGTGAATACCCATAAATAAATAATATAGCTGTATAAATACAGCTACGCACACTAAGCAGGGGGGAGCATTCCCAAGTCTTCCTTAAGTTCATTCTGCAGCCTGAAGCCTTGCCAACAACAGTTAGTTACAACAAAGTGGGATGCAGTGCCATTAAGTATGATGAGAAAGATTGTTAAATTCATACAGGGTTTATGGAGATACATGTTAAATCTTTAGTGCAGAGGATTCACAAGGAAAGGAAACAATGGTGTGTTAGGACATCTTTGTTGCAACCTTTTTTAATAAAAGTTTTCAAGATTTCTACTTGATTGACCCCTGGAGAATACACAGCAAATTATTTTATTCTTCCCATGTATTTCAACTTAATCTAATTGAGCATAAATTGAGACAAAATATTTTGCCTTTCTCACATACTGTTATTTGTCTCCAAGGGCCACCACCACAGATAAAGGACCTTTAAATCTCTCCAACAGCTCACTGTTCTCAGGGTATCATCAGAACCTGCTCATACCAACACAGATTTGTCTCAATTAATTAATGAATTCAGCCTGCAACAGATGCTGCTGGCACTTCCTGTACTTTGTATAGCTTACTAAATCAGCAGAACACCGTATATTTCCTGTTAAAGGATACATATCTGGAGTTCATGCTGAAACTCCAGCCTGTCCAGTGCAGCATCACAGAAATAGCAGTGGTGCCCTGGCCATCTGCCAGCCCAGGCACATTGCTGTTGCTGTTATTAAAATATAACCAGGCACAGTAGAACGAGATATTAAGCAGCACAGGAGTGCAACAAGCAGCAAAAGCAGTATGCAGCCACTAATGAGCACTGGATTCTAATATACAGTGAGGCAAGCAGGCCGCATGGCAAGTACAAGAGCCTGCTGATTGACAGGTGAACACCAGTAACAGCTATAAATTCAATCTAGCACATTTCCATCAAAGATGTTATCTCAAGCTCCATGTTGGGTGCCAAAAGGACTGTCCTGGTTTAATGTGGCGACTAAGTACCATGCAGCCACTTGCTGCCCACCCAGTGGGATGAGAGAATCAGAAGGGTAAATGTGGGAACACTCCTGGTTTGAGACAAAGACAGTTTCATAGGTAAAGCAAAAGCTTCACACACCATCAAAAGAAAACAAGGAATTCATTCACCACCTCCCATTGGCAGGTAGGGGTTCAGCTATCTCCAGAAAAACAGAGCTACATCACAAGTAACAGTTACTTGGGAAGTCCCTCAATCTGAACATCTCCCCTTTCCTTGTTCTCTCCCAGCTTTACATGCTGAGCATGATGCCATACAGTTTGGGACATCCCTTTGGTCAGCTGGGGTCAACTGTCCTATCTGTGTCCCCTCTCAGCCTCTTGTGCACCCCCAGCCTACTCACTGGTGGGGTGGAGTGAGAAGCAGAAAAGGCCTTGGCTCTGTGCAAGCACTGCTCAGCAGTAATGAAAACATCCCTGTATTACCAACACTGTTTTCAGCACAAATCCAAAATACAGCCTGATACTAGCTACCATAAAGGAAATTCACTCCATCCCAGCCAAAACTAGTACATCTCAAACAGGTGTTCAGTCTGTCTTTAAAAATATTAGTAGAACAACTATAAACCCAACTGGGCAAACAAAACTGTTGTTAACATTCAAAAAGATGGAGTTGCCTGAAAAGCTTAAGGAGATGTACTGTTTCATTTAGAAATATATGAAACTACAATTCAAGACACTCTTCCTAGAGCATATTAGTAGATATATTTTTATTTGGATTAGGGATCTGAGCTTACAATTATTCTAAAGGAGTCTGAAGGCATCAGATACATATTCACCACCAAAATCTATAAATTATTGAGAAACTCATCTCAAATTTCTCACTTTTTTTTTTTAACTCAGCCTTTACACTTGGAGCAGCTCTGTCTTGTTCCTCAAGTGTGTTCTTGAATACGTGGGAACTTCTTTTACCTGGAGTCCAAGTGTAATGAAGCCTCAGGTGTCCAAGGAAGTGTTGGTACTGAACAGACAAAGTAAAATTAATGGTTCAGATATAGCGCTCTCTGCTGTTAAGTTCCTTGTTCTTTAATTGTGGTCCTACACAAGCAGCTTTGTTTAATCATAAGGTAAGGAGCCGCACAGGCCTTTGTTTAGTTATGCGCAGTGTGCGTTCATTCTGAGTAATTTTTACACCTGGGCCTCTGCTCATGACATATTGTTGCCTTTTATCATGGAACTTTTGCAATATTTAAAGAATCCTATTTGAAGATTGCAGGTTTCTGGATATTATAACTTAAATTCTTTAGGTTGGTGACCTTTAAAAGTCTACACACTTAAGAAGTATTTAAAAAGGTGGGATTGGATTTTGAATGAATTACAATTTATTTTACTTTCCTTCTTTTTTGATGCAACTGTTTTCTAAAATTAAAAAAAAAAAAAAAAAAAAAAAAAAAAAAAAACACCTTTCCAGAAATTTATTTTTTGATAATATTCTGAGTGTTTGAAAAAAATTAGGTATAACAAATTCAGGCAAAAAATATTTCCACTTAAACTGTTTAGTATAAGCTAGTTCCTTACTGCTTAATAGCTATGTATTTGAACTCCCTCCATTGACATTTCCACACACACACACGTAATCTTTCCCCTCTCATTATTCCTTAGTACTTTCAACTCAAATATAATCCTCATATAGTTTCACTCTAGGTTTGAATTCAATGTCTGACAGATCTATCTATAAAGAAAACAAATCTGCACACCTTTCATATAAGCTTTATAAAGGCTTCTTATTGGCAGTGTCATTAGGTATTAGGAAACAAACTTTATGTAAGGTCTTCTTCAGTGGCATTCCTTGAACAAAATCCTATCAAAAGTTTATTACGCAACTTTTATGATAACTGGAGTCCGATTCAAGACATGCATTAAGCCTGTTTATTTGTTGTACTATACAGATGCAGCTCTTAGGATACCAAAACCACTGATATAAACAACAGAATGTCTTTTCTACTACGCCATCCAGACCCTCATTGATTATTTATCACTCGAGTTCATTTGTTGTTATTTTTTCAATTAAGTAATTTCTAACTTCTAGCTTTCCTCTGTTGTGTGGAGAACACAACAGTTACAAATGTGGACCCATGCTAGCCAGAGGGAAAGTAAAAGGGAAAGGCAGGCAATGGAAGATCCCTTTGCCAATGTCCAGACTGAGATGAGATGCAGCATCTCCCATTCACAGCAAAGTAATATATAAAAAAAGCCCTACAAACCAAAACCAAACCCAACCAAACAAAACCAACAAAATAACAGCAACAAAAAGTTGATGATTTTTTACAAACCCTCCCCAGGGTTTTCAGTAAAACTGATGTCCTTGTCCGATTCATTGTTAAGAGCACTGGGTATTTGCTCAGCTGTAGAAATCTGGAGTGAAAGATGAATGAAATGTTCAATGAAACAGCATTTTCCAATTAAATTGTGTTTTGCTGGAAGTTCCTCAAGCTCTACCAAACACTATGGGTTTACATCCTATGCAAACTACAGATTTGCATAATTTTTGCATGGCAGATTTTTGAATACATTTTGAATACATAAGACTTGGGGAAACAAAGCTTTGCAAGGTGAACATTACAAAATATCCAGTGCTTTTTCTTTCTCCCACAGGCTTTCCTGCAGGCACAGATAATGGGGACATTACTTATTAAATTGGCACTGTGTCTTTCTCTATTTCTCTATCATTTTCAAACAGGTTAATTAAAGCACATTTATATGCCAGCTAAATAGAAGGTAACGTGAGTCACAAGAAACCGCAGCACCCATTTTTTAAATAAATCCTCCTGAACTTATGAATGTCCTTCATTCACTTTCAATAACTGTCTTTTGGAAGATGCAAATGTCTGCATCTTTGGGGTTGTTTTTTTTCTGTTTGGTCTTTTTTTTTTTTTTTTTTTGGAAAAAAAAAAAAACCTGCTCAAGAATTTTGCTCATTTAGTCCTGTGACTGTATAGAAAAATGCAGTCCTCTTTAAAGTCCTCCCCATTCACTTTTAGGTGACTCATCCTACTTCCAACATTAGTGAGAATTCTGC
>WYDI02011637.1:0-14697 GCA_009867235.2 Psittacus erithacus
TAGTTACTGGACTGTTCTTATCTCAACCCATGGGAGTTACATTCTTTCGATTCTCCTCCCCATCCCTCCGGAAGTGGTGGGGAGGAAGAGGGGGGAGTGAGAGAGAGACTGCATGGTTCTGAGTTACGGTTGGGCTTAAACCATGACACATACAGTAGGTATTTTACATAACTGTTTTTATACACTAACAGATCTATTTAAGTGGGACAATAATTACATCTTTCCTTCCCTTTTTTTATTTACAAAACTGCCAAGTCCATTTTTTTCTTTTGGCAAACAAAAAACTTTGACTTGCTCTTTCTCAGTTCTCTGGTTTGTGTGGATTTAGGAAAAGTAATAACAGCCGCATCCAACATTCAAGAAAACCAATACTCACTCAACAAGTACTGGTCAAATTAGGAAAATATACATTTTTTGTTAAGTAGCATAGCTTTCCTGAAACTTGTTCTCAATAATGTCTTCACAGTTGCCTTCTGATGCCAGTTAGGCTACTGGATTAAGTTGTTAAGCATGACGGAAAGGAAATCATAGCTATTTTTTTAACAGTTTTCCAAAATTTCAAGTTGTTTTGAGCCATAGGAAGCTTTTCCTTTTTTTTTTTTTTTAAGAAGTCTGTTATTTGCAAAGATTGATAACAATCAGTGAATTGCTTCCTTGTTTCTGTCTAATAAGGGCAGCTGATCTACATCATTCACAGAAGCACAGGATATATCTAAACTGCAATGCTGGTGAAAAAACTTTTTCCAGTCTCTGCTTGCTGTTAATGTGCTCTCCACACAGAGCACAGACCATCAGCAAGGACCTGTTTTGCTAATCAATAAAAGAACCAGTGTAAACGGACCAATACAAATTACAGATGGAAAATCGTATCGGATTAAATTCTTAGTGGTTTTGGCACTTTCTGATTCCACTTACAGCGTATTCTCCGGGGTTTTTCCTTGATGGGGCACGAACTGCAACTCTGATTCACATCATCTACCAGTTACTAGAACAGCCAGAGTAAGGCATCATGTGGTTACTAAGGAGCAATTCTGGCTTTGACTCATCTCAGAATTTAAACACAGGCAAGCTCATGTGCAGGAAGCTCCCATGTCAGTAGAGCAGGAGAAACACTTACATATCCATTATAAAGCAAATAGTTTCAAATCCCTTTTTTATATCACACCTGACCTGGAATGCCCCTGCAATTTTTTGTGGTTTTGTAATCACAAGTGCTCTTTTCTACTCTGTTTTTTTCTCCTTGTTGCTGTAATCAAGCCAGTTACTCCCCACAGATACTGAACTAGCACAGAGCAACAACTTAGTCTAAAGTTTCCTTTATTCTGGCCTTTTTTATCTTGTTTTAATAATCTCTTTGAAGTTCAAATGCATTATTGTTTATTACAAACCCTGAAATGCGGATTAATTTGGAGAACCCCTTTTAATCAACAGGCTATGATTTTAATTCACTGGCTAAACTTTAAAACCAGACTTCTGTGGTATACTTCCCACCAGCAACAGACACTTGTACTTATGCACCCACAAAAGACAGGTAATTGTGTCAAAGCACAAGACAGCAGAGCAGTTAATCCAGAGCACCTTACAGAACCACTCCAAAAACTCTGAGGAGTTGAAAATTGTCAGTAGGAAAGTCATTCTGTCTTCCTGTTCTCAGCACTGTCAGCAATACCTGTTCAGTTCCCTGTGAATTTGGTTTTATTTCCTCATGTTCCAATCCAGAAATGCCGGAGCTGTTTCCCTTGCGAAAACAGACTGAAACATGAAAGCCTGAGAACAACAGTACTCCATCAGAGAGAAGGTCCATCTGGCTCAATACTCTTGTCCCCAAAGCGGCCAGCCATCAGTGTCTAAAGGAGGGCCTATGAGCAGAGTAGGTCTACTCCCAGGGTTCTGGAGTTGTTCTAAGACCCTTCTAAGTCACTGCAAGGGTGACCTATAGTGGCTTTTCAATACTTGAAGAGGACTTATAAGAAAGATGGGGACAGACTTTTTAGCAGGGTTGTGTTGACAGGATGAGAGGTAATGGTTTTAAACTAAAAGAGGGGAGATTCAAGCTGGATATAAGGAAAAAGAAAAATTTACAGTTAGCACAGTGAAACACTGGCATAGGCTGCTGATAGAGGTAGTAGGTGCCCACCCCTGGAAACATTCAAGGTCAGGTTGGACCTGATCAAGTTGAAGATGTTCATTGGGGGGGTTTGCACTAGATGACCTTTAAATTTCTTTTCCAACCCAAATTATTCTGTGATTCTACAATTCTGTGATAACCCCTAGTTTTGGCTGAGCTGGTGCCCAGGCAATCCATCCCTGGATCTGATAACACAAAGGCTAGTTCTGAAGGAAGCTGAGATGGCTATCAAGTTAGCAGGAATGAAGGGCAGGATCGCAGTTTCCAGTTTCAGACTGCATTCATCATGGCTTAAAATGATTGTGGAACTATACCTCAAGTGATTTTTTTTTTTTAATAGGTTATTTAAGATACTGGCTTGGAAATGGAAGCACTGTGTTTTCACAATCAATGCCACAGATATGGTAGCACTTCTGTCATTCTGGCTGTAAATACAAAGATTGCTTTCCCTTTCCCCATGTATGTTTTTTTTGTTGTTCTGCCGAACTTGCCTACAATCCTGTCAATTAATACAACCATTGGGTCAGAGCACCCTACAGCAGCACACAAAGCAGCATCCTGTATAACACCAGAGTTGGTGTAAAACACATGAACCTACCACGTGTGATTGCAGGGATGAATTTTTCTTTGAATTTTATGCGAAGATCTGGAATAACTCTACTGACTGAGAAGAAAGTACCTCAGTACTTCATGTCAGTGTCATCAGGGCATCAATGACTCTCTGAATCACAGAATACAGGAAGGTAGAATTCTGGTCATTACACAAACCCCAATGTGTAATTTCCTGAAGACATTTATCTTTGAAATTGTCTGTACCCAGGCCATAACAGGTTTTAGCAAATAATATATAATAACGCTTTCTAGGGGGAAAAAAAAAAGACAGAAATAAAAAGAAACCCAAACAACTGAACAAAGTTTAAGGATTAGGTTAATGTATTAGACACTCATCTCTTTACTTAGTAGGCTGCCTGGACAAGCACTAGAAATTTCATTCAGAAAGACAGCTTTCTACAGAGACAACTTCCCCCACATTTAGATGGTTGCTTTTAAACAGCTCCAAATACTGGATGAAAATACTATCAGAAGCCAATCATGCTGAAAAGCCAAAGGAAGCTTTTACACTGAGAATTATGGAGAATAAGGCAAGAACATCTTACTGTCTTTGCTTACCCTGCAGATGAACTCCATCCTCATGGAGGCAATTACCAGTTTTACCATTTTGTACATTGAGCTCCACTGACTGCCACCACTTCCAGCCCCAATGCTATCCACTTGCTACTGTGGCTGACTGTCTCTGCATCTAAATGAAATCAGCATTTTAACAGCTATCAGAAGAGCACTTGTAAGTAATATCCTTCTCCATTTTACTTCATTCAAGTGTAATTATTACTTTCTGTTCTCATAAATAAAGTGTCAATAAAAAATTACTTCTGAGAAGAAGGTCAACGTTTTAACAGGATGTGACTTAAAAAAATAAAAAAAAAAAAGGTGGAAAATGAGTAAAGCAGATGGCCGCATTCTGCTGTCTTTTACCCTGACCTCTGGGGAAATTTCACTATACAAAGTTATGTAGGGATCTGTCGGGAATCTGACAGGTTTGCAACGTATTTTTGATATTTCTGTAAGAGCACAAAAGTTCATCTTTGCTCTATAAGAGCAAAGACTACCTTGGTTAAACAAAAAACAAAAAAACTTGTTCAAAACTGGTATATACTAGTATCTCTGGCAAACACTTGTGCATTTGATGAATCCTAGTAGCTTTGAGAAAAGCAGATATACTCAAACTATGTGAATAATTGCTTCCTATTTGGCAGGGTCCTTCTTGTGCGTAACCTTCCATTGCTCATTGGCACAGTATAAATACTTGACCTGCCCACATTTCTGTAACCATGTGGTCAAGGAGACCTGAAATATACTTGGGTTTGTCACCTAGATTTTTTACTAGATCACGAGTTTCAGGGTAATGTTGAACATATAAGTGTGCATAAATTCTCAGGCCCTCTGTGAATTTGCACAGATATCTAGAATCATAGAATGGTTCGGGTTGTAAGGGACATTAAAGATCACCTACTTCTTCACCACTCTCATAGTGAAGAATTCCTTCCTTATATCTAAATCTAAACTCTGACAACTTAAAGCCATTCCCCTTGACCTATCCCTACATGTCCTTGTAAAAAGTCCCTCTCCAGATTTCCTGTAGGCCCCCATCAGGTACTGGAAGGCTGCTCTAAAGTCTCCCCTGAGCCTTCTCCAGGTGGAACAGCCTCAGCTCTCTCAGCCTGTCTTCAGGCTCCAGCCCTTGGATCATGTTTGTGGCCTCCTCTGGACTTGCTCCAACAGGTCCATGTATCTCTTATGTTGGAGTCCCAGACCTGAATGCAGTACTGCAGGTGCAGTTTCACAAGAGCAGAGTAGAGGGGCAGGATCACCTCCTTCAACCTGCTGGCCACACTCGTTTTGATGCAGCCTAGGAAACAGTTGGCTTTCTGGGCTGCAAACCTGATTGTCTCCTACAGTGGGCAGTTCCTCATTTTCCCAGTTCCTGCCTTTGCCCCCCGTGACTTGGGCAGTGTGGCTGAAGCTCTGGCAGTGAAGACTGAGCAAAAAAGTCACTGAGTACCTCATACTTCTCCACGTCATAGGTGATCAGGTCTCCCGTTTCCTTTTGGAGAGGGCCCACATTTTCCCTTGTCTTCTTTTTGTCACCAATGTACCTATAGAAGTTTTTCTTGTTGCCCTTGATGTCCTTGGCCAGATTTAATACCATCAAGGCTTCAGCTTTCCTAACCTGATCCTTGGCTGCTCTGACAATTTGTATGCCTCCCAGGATACCTGCCCTTGCTTCCACCCTCCATAGGTCTCCTTTTTATGCTGGTGTTTTATCTAGGAGCTTACCTTCATCCACACAACCCTCCTGGTGTTCCTGCCCGACCTCCTCTCTGTCAGGATGTATTGCTCCTGAGCTTGGAGGATGTGATCCTTGAATATTAACCAGTTTCACTGGGCTCCTCTTCCCTCCAGAGCTTTTTCCCATGGCACTCCACCAAGCAAATCCCTCAAGAGGTCAAAGTCTGCTCTCCTGAAGTCCAGGGTAGCAAGCTTCCTGCATAAACTGCTTGCTGCCTTAAGGATGTCAGACTACACCATTTCGTGGTCACCACAGCCAAGGCTGCCCTTGAGCTTCACATTCCCCACAAGGGCTTCTGGCTTTCACCAACAAGGCCCTCCTTGCTGCTGAGAGCAAGGTCCTGCATTGCACCTCTCCTCGTTGGCTCCTCTATCACTCAAGAAGGAATTTATCATCAATGAATTTATCACCAGTGCATTCCAGGAGCTTCCTGGATTGCTTGTGCCCTGCTGTGTTGTCCTTTCAACAGATATCAGGGTGGTTGAAGACCAACATGAGGACGAGGGCTTGTGAACATGAAGCTGCTCCTATCTGTCTATAGAGGGCCGCCTTCTCTTGATTTTCCTGGTTGGGCAGGCTGTAGCAGACTCCCACTCTCATGTCCCCTGTCCCTGCCCTCCCTCTAATCCTGCTCCATAAACTCTGGGTCAGCTCCTTATCCATCCCCAGGCAGAGCCCTGTGCTGGTCACTGATGGAGAAGGTAACATCCCGTCCTTGTCTCCCCAGCCAGTTCTCCCTAAAGAGCCTGTGTCCTCCCATTCCAACACTCCAGTCTTAGGAGCCATCCCACCACATCTCTGTAATGCCAATAAGCTACTACTGCAGGCATACTACAGGCACACACACATCTCTAACTCCTCTGGTATATTCACCATGCTGCATGCATTTGCATTAAGGCTTGTAAGCTGGGCCTCTGATGAAGCTGACTTACTGGACGGAGAGGATGGTATTTCCTTGTGCTGCTTTTCAGGTGCTCTTCTGCTGACCTGCGATCCCTCCCCAGGCTCTAGGCATCTCTTGCTGGCACTAGCACCAAACTGGTTGCTATGGGATAGACTGAGGTTTCCCTCACCCAGCAAATTTAGTTTAAAGCCTCCTTCACCAGCTTGGCAAGCCTTTGAGCAAAGATGCTCTTCCCCTTCTCTGACAGATGGACCCCATCAGCACCCAGTAGACCAGGCTCCTCAAAGCCAGTCCCATGGTCTAAGTAGCATAGCAAAAAAGACCAAATTTTATATATACATATTTTTTTCCCGCCTATCTCTCCTCTTCAGAGATACAATTTAAGGTTATGATACTAATGCTCAGTAGTGAGAAAAAAAGCTAGGTCAACACCTCCCACAAGTTTAAAAAACCCCATAAAAAAAAGTTCGGACTCTGCTCCTTTAAGTGAATTACATCATGATCATGATTAACACTGAAATCTCACCACATTTTTAGGTGGTTGGGGTTTCTTTTACTTAACTCTGACAAACACAAGGCACAGTGGAATATCACTCAAATTAGAATGCAGAGATTTAGAAATCATAACAAGATACTCTGATACACAGACCAACGCTGAGAAGCTGGGAGCAGACCTGGCTGCATCACCAACTGCTATCTGACAAAATGCACTGAGATTGAGTAACAAATCTCTAAGGCCTCTGAATCAGAAGGCTCTTACATGACTGAAGGAGAGCTATAGCTCTGCATTCTTTGCCTCTGTCCCTCTGTCTGACAGGCAAGTTCTGCTGGGGAAAAAGGACCCAAACAAACCACTTTGTAGCTTAACACCTCTCTGGCATTAACTTTATCACTTCAGAAGCTTTCAGTTTTTAATTTCCCTGCCCTTCCTAGAAGTGATATTGCTGTAGCTGTACTGATCCTTGGGTTTCATGACAGGAGCATGTGAGCGCAATGTGTATCAAAACCAAAGTGAGCTGAGACTTGGAAAGGATGAAGAGAAATTTTGTACTGAATTAAAGCCTGAGAAAGAAAGGTGTTTCTTCAACAAGTGTTTTGTTTAATTGTGGGTTTTTTTCCTCAATATCCAGATCTGTAATGAAAAGCTTTGTTAACTGGCAACAAATTGACTAAAATTTCCTGAACCAAGATGTTGCTCATGAAAAAAAGTACTCGTATTTCTTCAGTCCTACACACTATGAAATCCATTGTCAGAGAAAGGGGATCACAGGAAGGAAGTAGAGAAGCATTACTCGCTGTAGCTGGACCACCATCTGAACAGTAAGCTACCATAGTGAGGCAGCTGCATTGAGATTCTCACTAAAAGGCATGTTCAGGTGAAGTGTTTAAAGCACCCTATACAAACAGACACCTACAAAGGGTGAGGGTGGGTGGGATGAAGGTAATAGGTACCATACCACTAGACAGTTTTGGCCATGGGAAGAGGCTCAGAAGTGGATTAATGTGCCAGTGGAAAATAAAGGCAGTCACGCAGGGAGCCACCACAAAGCAGATGCCACATCTTAATATTCAAATCTTAGCTTATTCCCTGATAGCTTCCCCATGGAGGCAGGCCTTAAGAGTCTCCTGGGAAGTCTCGGGGAGTGGGCTGCTTTTTCTGCCTATCAGCTTCAGGAAAGGACAGATATGCATTTAGACTTCTTCTTTTCCCCCAGATTAACCAATTGGACATACATTTTCTTCCTTAGGACCACCTGTGGAGTTAGTGACTGTGCCAGACTCCTTCTTTGTCCCCACATAAAACAGGTCTAGGAAAACTTGAGGATCTGTCAAATTAGCACAGTGACAGGGATGAGAAAAAGACATGCAGCATTTTGAACTACATCCCCCTCTTTGACTGCAGAAAGGGTAACTTATGTAACTCCTGAACGGAAGGGGGAACCCTATTTAACTCATTTGCTTCATTTTATTTTATAACTGCAGCACTGGGTTGCAAAAGGCTGATAAAATCTAAAGAGCAAAGTCCTGCAGCCTAATATTACTATTCATCTACTGCCTGCTTCCCCAGTCATTCCCCCTTCTTGAACTTATGTTGATAAATCAGTTGCCTCCCTGTTTAATAAAGCACGTGGCAGTTTATTTAATCAGCTCTTGGCCCACTGTCTAATTAAGGGAGATAATGTGGACTTACTTCCTGCTATGGTGAACCTGGCAGGGCACAGGTTGTATTCAATGACTGCATTAAAATTCGAGATTGTTTGTAGTATCTGCTTTTGCTTTAAAACTCCTTTCCTTCTCTCTGCCCATTTGAGGACAAAAATACGGATCTGTTTTTACACTGCTGACATCCACACAAGTCAAGGACAGGAAGATGGAAGCAGGTGGAGCTTTGACATTTTGCTGACATGGTGCTTTCCCAATGCAGGTGAAACATTTTTCTGTAAGACTCTGCATCCCAGCAAAGTTAATAATACTGCATCATATGATGGTCCTAAAGATAATGTTGTGAAGGGAGGGAATGCTGGAATGCACACACCAGTTGGAGAACATTTCCAGCTTGCTCTGCTGCGGGGCTTGGGCCACTTGCACCACTCTGGCCCAAATCCTTTGTCTGTCCACTTACTGCAGAAATATTGAAGCCAGAAGTGCAGTATTAAATCATTTGTGTGCTCTCTCTACTCCAATGTAAGCAAGGAACTTGTAATACCTTAAGATTGCCTCTGTTCCTACCTCTGAAATATCCTGCCTTGGATCTTGCTTCTGACACTTCTCAGCACTTACCAGCTACAGCTAATCCAGAATCACTAGTCTGGCAGGGAAGTTCTCTTTTGCAGGCCTTCCTTCTATCCCTTAGGACACATTCAGGTAGCATATTAAGCTCTTCTATGTAGAAAGAAACCATACGTACATTGCAAGTTATTGATACATGCCATATGCAGTGTCTTTCAGCAGGCCTTGTGAACTGCTGAAAACAAGACCACCCATTTTGTCTGACTTTACAGGCTTTTCTTCAATCCATGTAAGCATATACATGTGCCACACCTGCAACAGCTCCAATACCTGTGGAAACACAGGCAAAAATCACTTTGCCACACTTTCAGAAGTGTTTCATACCAACTATAAAACACACCTCCTTGCAGTGCGCCATAATGTGGAACAACTGAAAACTTGACATGGTCCTGGTCAGCCCTTTCTAAGTGACACTGCTCTGAGCAAGGATTTGGACTACATGATATCCATAGCTGCCATACAACCTCTGCCATTCTATGATTCTGTGGAGAAAAAAAAAAATAAATCCCAGTGTTTCTAGCACTTCATCAATAGCTATATGATACCATATTTCCAAACTCTGACGCTTCAGAAACATTGCCCTGATCACTTTTAGAGTTGGCTAAATGCTGCCAGCGAGGATTTGCATGTAAACTGCTTTCTGAATTGCACCTTACTTTTCCTTCCCTGCTTACACTTTTATTTTATTTTATTTGCAAGGAACAGTGAAAGCATTTCCATTTCTGGAGTCTTATTTTTGGAAACAATGAATTTAACTTTTATCTATTTCAGTCCAAAAGGAAGTGTCTGGTTTAGTTACGCTGTTAATTACCTGAACCTCTGTCTCACTTCACCTGTGTCACTTAGATCCAGAGTGTGCTCTGGATGTAACACACTCAATACCTTCACAAACACCTACATAAAGATTTAAAAAAAAACATGAACAATTCACCTTTACACAGACCATTCTTCCTTTCACATGCATTCGAGTGATTCGCAGGTGTAAGTATCATGCTGTTACTGAACAATGAAAAAAGCAGAATAAAATTATATATAAAATATGTAATAAAGGAATAAGCAGAAGACAAATAAACCTCTATTTTCAAATGGCAGTATTTCCCACCTTATATTTTTCCATACAAAATACACTGCACTTTTCTCTTTCTACTGAGCATACCAAGCATCAAACAAATACTGCAGCAGACAGAATGGGTCTACAGAGAGACACAAGTATTTATCCCTTTAAACTGCCTGTGTTCAACCATGGATGTTACTCCCAGAGGAAACCCACTGCAGCAAGTGTTGGGAGAGACTCAGTGAAAGGAGAAGAAAAACTTCCTGGAGCTTTCCTCCCGACCCCACACTTACCAAAGGCTCTAGTTCTTTGCGGTCAATGAGACTGAACTCTGTCACAAAATAATAAAAATGCTTGTAGCAAGTATTGACGTGAGCCTCAGCCCCCATAACGATGATACGGTCAAAGTGATGGATGTAGACATGAACAAACACCCGAAAAAGTCGGCAGAGTATCTTCTTGCAGATCTGAAGGAAGTTCTTTGGAAAGGGAACACCTGTGAATAGAGAAGGTTGAATTGTCATGACCAACCTGCCATCCTCCCAAGACAACAACTTTGGAGCAACGTGTGAGTTGGAAATGCAAACTAGGTTATGACTTCCTAGGCCTCCTTTCCAATCCAGAAGGTCACTTAATGCACACATTTATCTGACCACTGGCACCAAAGACAACCAACTACTTAAGCGACTTTAGTGGATCAAGACTGAGAGGTACTGGTCCTTTTCCCATGAATAATTTAATGGAGAAACATCCAGTATTGTAACATTCAGAAATGTGATTTTCACCGCAGCGCACGCTGCCCCATTAACTTCAATGGTTTTACAGCCTGATATGGCTGTTTTGCATACTGATAGACACAGAGCTCATCCTAGAAGTGACACTTTCCTGCTCATCTCATTCAACAGCGGCATTTCATAGCATCAAATTTAATGATGAATTTGAAATAACTTGTTTGAAGGACACACCCCTTTGCTTTCACCTTCCTCCCATTTGTGTGTACCAATCTGGCTGCTCTTTTAATAGAAAAAGTCTTGAGATGACACAGGGATGGCTCATCCAAAATACCTTAGAAGTTAAACCACTTCACAGCCAGAGACTCCCAAGCAGTAGCAAAAGCACTATTTGCAAGTAAACAGTCAGGCATCCACAGCGTGGCACCAATAATTCCTTCAAAACTGCTCTTCATTAAAGACTGATGAATTGCATGGCATTGTGTACTGAGCTGTTCCAAAAAGCCAAAGAGTTCATCTTTTATTATTGTGCCTCAGACAAGATTACTTTAGTGCCATTGTCAAAACTGTACTGCTATTTTTCTTAACTGCACATCCTCCCAAGTTCTTATAGTTCATGTTTTAGTCAGACCTGAACTACCTAACTGTAAGTTATTGCTTCTTTTAAAACAAAAAATAAACATCACAGCTAGCTAGTCCCATACTCTCTAAAAGCCCAACTCATGCTCAAAATAAAAACATTTATTACTTGCAGAAAGAAGCTGGGGATACTAGATTTAATACTATTGCAAGCTTTCTGGTTCTCAAATTTAGTCTTGTTAAATTAAATACTGCTCAGCACTCATAAGAATGTGAAAAAATTGGCAAATTGCCCTGTTTCACTGAGGGGGACATGAAGACATACAGTGAAAATTTCCATACTGAAAGCAGATTTTTGATTATAGATTACATATATTATCAGCTGTGGCTGTGTCAGTCTCGGTCCCATCAACAGAAACATGCACCTTATTTTCGACTTCTTAGCCAAGGAGGTACCAGGATATATGCACTGCAGATGTGAGCACTGCTGTGTTTGTTACCATGGAAGTAACATGGCACATCGGCATGCAGAAATATCCTGCTCAGTGTATCCCTGAACTGCCTCTAGACTTGCCACTGCTGAGGTGTGGATAATGTGGGAAAGTGCCTTAGGGTTTTTTTGGCCTGTACTGGGTTCATCAGAGGGAAATCCTTTTGATGTAATTTCAAGCAGCTTTAGAGGTGCAGCGCAGCTCTTCTTACTCTTTATGTATTAACCAAGAACCAGCAAAATGGTTGCATCCATCAAAACACAAGCCCTTTATTTCCTTAAGAAATGTTTGCTTTGTGTGGTCACATCCATTCATCTTAATCCTATAGGTCCCAGAGGAGGACGCCTGAATGCTCAAACATGAACTGAGACATCGCTAAACTACAGAAATGGTAACATGTAGAGCTGTCTTGTCAATACTTGAATCAAAAAGCTGCTCAATTAGCTGAACACCTGGATTATAATAAATGATTGTTGTTATTTCCAAGGGTAAAATAAATACGATCTATCAAAAAACATAACAGAACCCCCAGTTAGTTGCTTATTAACTAAGGGGATCACATTTCAGCTACCAGAGCATGGCTAAATTCAGGAATGATTACAGCAGCAGCCTGCTTTACATTTTTGTAAAAGCTACCCAAACCAGAGTTTTAAAATATTAAGCCTTAATAATGGGGAAGGGCAATAGCTGGCACTTGTCACTGCAAACTGGTTCACTGAAGAGACATAAAAATTCTTTAAGGTGATGCATGTTCTGATCCAGAACAGGCATGTCCCAAAATGAAGAAAAATTAATTTCAACTTCCATGGGCTGACCTTATTATGACTAAAGAATGTTCCTGTAATGAAGAAACTCATGCTTCTGTATTAACTGACTAAAACATGCTGAATATTCTCTGCAGCCCCTGCTCCCACTTAACAGTTACAGACCGTAAGTGCAAAGGCCATAGAGCACTGCTTCTGCTGCGCATGAGGACTTCCATCTGACAGCTTTTTAGATGTGTTAGGCAGTCAATCTGAGGATTCATAAATAACACACAGAAAAAAAAAAAAAAATAGCTGGTGCAGAGCAGCTTAGGGTATGTAATTAACTTGTAGTGTCCCCACTGCCCCTTACATGCATTAAGTTTTCATACAGGCTGTGTAGTTTCATTTGCCACTGCGGAACTTCTCCAATTTTTCAAAGCTATCACTGTTTCATTTACTCTTAAATAAACAGTGGAACACTGCTGCTACCACAGTATTATTACCTAGGTACAGCAGAATCCTTAATAGCTCTCTGACTTCTCTCCCTTTCCAGCAAAACTGGTTTACAAACTGACAGTGTCCGAAATAGTTAAAAAGTGCCTCCTTGTGCCACTGAAAGCAATTGGTAATGGTGCAGTGTGGTAGACTCCTCAGCCTTGGACAGCCTGCCAGCCAGCCTGTCCCTGGAGTGCAGAGGAGGCTCAAAGCCTGGTCATCCTCAAGGTATGGATTAGCATATGGAGAATGCTGCAGCACTAGTTTAAACATACACTCTGCTGCTCTTTGTGCTCAAAATTAGACAAAATCAACAAACAGAAAAGACAGAAATCTGGTCTCAGAGAAAAAAAAAATCTAATACAACAGAACAGATCCTGATCTCAGTTAAGTAGGATGAATCCAAAGTAATGCCATTAAAAAAAAGAAAAAAAAGTGAAAAGATTCTCGATTTATATTCTGAGGTCAGAATGTGGCCTAATGTTTTGTTCCCACTGCAACTGCTGCAGTTATAAATAAATCAGCTACAGAACATAATCATTATGAATGGCTCTTGGGAATTGAGCAGCTTACATTTAGATCCTTATCTCGCTAAGGAGTCTGTTCTCTGCCTTCATTTAGCATTTAAAATATCCAAGAATAAAGATAATTATCTGACTATTTGTAGGGTGATACTTTCAAGGGATACAATTAGACTGCTAAGTTATGGTTAATAAAAGACAAAGAAATACAAAGATGACACTGAAATTTTTGAGCTATTTGCTACTTGCTGAAAGAAAGTATTTCTCGACGAGTGAACTTGCAGCCTTGGTCCAGTAGGCTGAGTCCCAGTGCTGCTGTATGAGAAGAAAATAACTTGGTGTTCAAAACACCAGAGCTCCCCATTATGTCCAAAGCAGCTTTGAAACATCCCAGTCACAGAGCAGAAGCTCCTCTGACTCAGAGTTCTAAATGCAACTGGGAAACAATTCAGTGGGAGTTTGTTAGTGTCGTGGGTTCAGCAGCAGCAGTCATTTTTCTCTTTTCAGTAGCTGGTGCAGTGCTGTGGTTTTGACTTTCGGCCTGGAAACAGTGTTGATAACACCGACGTTATTAGTTACTGCTCTGTAATGTTTAGTCTGACCAAGGACTTTCTGAGTTGCATGCTCTGTCAGGGAGGAGGGGAAGTTGGGAGGAAGCAGAGACAGGACACCTGACCCAAACTAGTCAAAGTAATATTCCACACCACAGCATGTCACGCCCAGTATATAAACTGGGGACAGTTAATTGGAAGGGTTAGATCACTGCTGGGGTGGGGCTGGGTATGGGCCTGTGTTGAGCCGTTGTATTCTCTTCTCTCGTTATTTCCCTTGTCATTGTTATTATTGGTGGTAGCAGCAGTGATTTGTGTTATAGCTTAGTTACTGAACTGCTCTTATCTCAACCTGTGGGAGTTGTATTCTTTCGATTCTCCCCCCTATTCCTCTTGGAGCTGAAGGAGGAAAGGGGGGAGTGAGTGAGAGACTGCGTGGCTAGGCTTAAACCATGACAACTACCCCCAGCGACAAGAATAGCCGCTACTCAAACCCCAGTGACAAGTACAGCAGCTACCCAAACCACAGTGATAATCACTACAGGTAAACCAGAGAACCAATTGGTACCAATATCCGTTGCCTCTGTACACAAGGGGAAAAGCAAAAAAGAGGCAAGAAAGATGAAGCAAGATGAAGAAACAATGTACTTACCACCTGGGACAGCATCTGATCAGGAGTCATCACATGATGAAGAGGAGGTGACTTCTTGACCTCGGACCTTAACCGAGCTACGGAATATGCGAAAAGATTTTACCCATCAACCAGGGGAGCACATCATCACCTGGTTGCTCCGATGCT
>WYDI02011637.1:14797-27522 GCA_009867235.2 Psittacus erithacus
TGTTATACCTTAGTTACTGCACTGTTCTTATCTCAACCTGTGGGAGTTACATTCTTTCGATTCTCCTCCCCATCCCTCTGGGAGCAGGGGCAGGGGTGGAAAGGGGGGCGGGGGTGAGGGAAGTGAGCGAGTGAGACCATGTAGTTCTGAGTTACTGGCTGACTGGACTCAAACTACGACAGTTAGGCATGGTATAACCAGTAACAAACACCACCAGTATGACTCTACCCACATGTAGAATCATAGAATGGTTTTGGCTGGAAAGGACCAAACCCCCTGCCATGGACAGGAACACTTCCCACTAGACCAGGTTGCTCAAGGCCTCATCCAATCTGGCCTTGAACACTCACACTGATGAGGCAGCCTGTTGGCAATACTAGGCAGTGCTCTCACAGTGAAGAATTTCTTCCTTATATCTAACCTTAAATCATCCCTGTTAGCATGTCTCTGGAGTGTGAGCTGTACTTGCCAGTTCTGTACTGACAGAATTCTCCTGCAAAAAAGCTGCACCCATATACCCTGGTGACATATGCACCACAGGAGTGCAGGGAAACAATCACAACACTTCCTCTCTGTCTCAATCTCCCTGTACTCTCTTGACCTTCTTGCTTCTGTTGACTTGCTGGAAAAGGTTACTCCTAAGATGAGCAGGACTCTACAACTTCCGAAACTCAACCTGCCTGATCCATTTCCCACGTTCTTTTCCATCAGAAAATGGAAGGATTTTCCCCTTCTTCTTGAAATCAGCCTGGTACTCACTGCTCTCTGTAAGCTATCGACTTTGCTTCTTACGCATTCTTAGTTTGATATCAGGTGAGTTGTTCCTGTGCAGAGTGAGCATCCAGATCTGATCTATCGATTACCAAACAGACATACATGACAACTGCAGACAGTGTTATGGCCTTCTTATGATGCTCGTTCCACAAAAGCTGTATTACAACCGCTATCTGCTCAAAAGGCTGGTCACAATAACATGGAAGGATATGTTGACCGTCTTGTGCTGTGACTACCAGTAAGTCAGTGGTATATTAGTTTAAAACAACAATACCATGATGAAGGCCCTCGTTTAAACCCCACTGATACAACACCTTTTTTTCTTATGATGCAAAAACCCCAATGGAATAAAACAAAGAGACTAAATGCTAAAGAAACCACATTAGGTGAGGATAAAGGAGAGTAACGAAACGTCTCAGATTAAGGCAACAGGCAAAAAGTCTGTCTCATCTGATATATGAAAATCTTGAAAGTTTTTACTTCAATGTGTACCACAACCTCCCCTGAAGTTAGAGAGCAAACAAAAGAAAAGTGATGATACAGTTTGTCTTTGTTGCTTGATTATCCCCAAGGCAAGAGTCAGAAAGTATACGGTCCCAGAAAGTCAATACTGAGGAACCAGAGGGAACAACCCGGACTTTTTGCCCTGTAATGTTACATGCATTTCTCAACTGGCTCACACTCCCCGAAGTAACATGCAATGAAAATGACTGCCCAGTTAAATCTTCCGCGATGCCAGATGATGAGTATTTTTGAGCTTTTGTGCTTGTGTGGTTTGAAGTCTTGCTTTACTGAAGGGAAGCTGGTGAGCCCTTTAGCAATTACGTTCAGAAATTTCACTGCACATTTGAAAATCCTTTTACAGGCCACAGTCATAACTCATTCGTTTTTTTAAATACACATATGGGAAAAAGGAGAGACTCCCTTCTCCACTGGCAAAAAGATTCACACTATACTGTTGCAAACACAGCTCAGAAACATACCAACCCCCTAAAGTAATTTTTTTCTAGTGTTGTAATACAGAGCATGAAAACAGTGTTACCAGACACTAACAATTTGGAGAAGGCACCTGAACCAAACCCTTACTCCCCTCCTCCTACCCTGCTTTTCTTCTTCTATTCTTGATCAAAGTACAAAGACTACCAAAGACACCCTTAGCTACTGCTAGAAGCTCTGCTACAAAAACTCCTATCCTGATAGAAGCAGATGTCATCTCAATGTGTTAGTCGAGGAAATGTCTGTCTCAAGGGCCAATGAAAACAATGTCAGTTTTGCTGGACTTTGCTCCTCACATAAATAACCAGACAGCTGTAAAACACTCAGGATAAACTAGATTACTTCCTCCTGATACTGCCCTCCTTTCTGTTCTCTTTTCAGAGAGGAAGAAAGCATATCTCAACACTTTGAGATATCGCTTTATAAGCAAAAATGGTGTCCTTCTTCTATTATTAAGCAAGACTGTCTCTAACAGTGAATAAATCAGCAGGCAGGCCTACTGCCAGATCTTCAACAAAGGTAATCCTCTGCTGTCCTGGAGGTAACTCTAAATGGAACAGTGTACAGATCAGAAAATTGTTCGAGCTTTACACTACTTGAACATCCACAATGGCCCTCCCTGCTGCTGTATATCAAAAAATGGGCGATAGAACTAAATTTTGCCATTTAATTACCAATTTTACCAGAAAAGATGTGTTATAATGCAAATACTGCAAAGCATCTAGAGTATGCAAAGCACCTAAATTTACTGTCACTGAAATAAAAGGACAAAGTGACCTAAATCCTTGCACTGCATAAGCCAGATCTCTAGAATTTTAAGCAAATTGGCAATGGCTGTTCCTGACTACAATCTGACCTCGTGGATGTTACTTATTACTTCTGCTGCTGCTGCTGCAGAGAAACAGAAGAGAAAAAACACAATGCCAGAGAGCAGAATGCTTTTGCTCCTTGTACCAAGCATTGCTAGTCTTACTCCAGACAACAATCAGGCTGATAAACCCATTAGAACAGATCTGCAGGTCTGCAAGACAATGAGAACAGAGAATGTCATAAAAAGCTGCACAGT
The DNA here is from genome assembly GCA_009867235.2 of Psittacus erithacus. Lineage (NCBI taxonomy): Eukaryota > Metazoa > Chordata > Aves > Psittaciformes > Psittacidae > Psittacus > Psittacus erithacus. The sequence continues at coordinate 17,634 of WYDI02011637.1, forward strand.
CATGGTTGTGTGCCCTGAAGATTGGTCTGCACCATAGTAACAAAACAAGATTTGTTGGAGCACTGCATTTGAACAATTTTATGTGGCAGTAATGTATACATAGACTAAAAAAGGCTTGGAGATGCAGTAGAATAATTTAGAGCTCTCCCTGCTTCAGCAGAAACTATAGTACAAGTGAACAAAATGCAGCCTCTTCTCAGACAGAAAATATAGCTGCCATTTGGCAGTGTAACAGCTTAGGATGGGAAAAATTAGCCCAGTGAGTGAATGCAAGGAAAAAGTATATACAAACACTGTAGCCCAGCCAAGCTATCAACGGAAGAACTTTCATCCCCACCTGGCAGAGGTTTGCTAATAGCTTTGTTCCTGCAACACTTACCACGGACTCATAATCTCACAGTAATGGCATGGTTTCACCTTTCCATGCTGAGCGCACCATTAGCCAGCATGGCTTTTATCTTTGTTATTAACTTCTGATGTGTTCAAGAAATAAACATTCTAGTTCCCCATTAATTTTACAGGGACATTGGAAGAAACATGCTGTTCTAAGGGCCCCTCTTGGGCTTACTGATGCAGTAAGATGCAGCAATATAAAACATTATCAGGAGCAACAAGCAACATGGTCTTGGACATATGCTCAGAATCAGATAAAACAGCCTCCTGTCCCCAAGACACAGATGTTCCAGCAGTTAACTGAAAAACAGAGCCCTTACCTTTGCCAAAACTCATGGCATCACATTAACAAGTAACTGTACTTGAAAGATTAATATCACAAAAGAAACATGCATTCTTTAGATGATTACTGCACTAAATTTCTTTTCAGTTGGCCATTAGAAGAAACATTCAGGTAGTTCTAACACTTTGTATCACAGATCTTGTGTCTTCTACTGCGAGTCATTTTCTGGCCCTTTAATATCTGTGCTGACTTTGGGATCTTGTACGTGTATGAGAATACCCTCAGCGCACATTGATACTTCCTTGGTGAGGTGATTTAAAAGTTTGAAATAAATTATTTTCCTCTCCAGTAAAATGTAGCTGTTTCATGAAACAGGGAAAGACAATTACATAGCACTATGGAAGGGATGTTGAATGGAAGATTGGAAGTTCTGATCCAGAAAACTAAGAACAAAAAACCCAAGAACAGAATCTTGATCCCTGACTTTGCTTGAGTTAAGCCTGGTTTACAACAGCTCAGCCTGGAATAAAGTCCAGCGTCCTGAGAGAGAATTCTGCAGGCTGATAACAAGTGCTAGTTGGGGCTTTTCAATGCGCTTGTACATGTTTAACTATTTTTGCTTTAATAACATTGGATCTGAGGGTAACACAACAGATGTTTTCACTACTGTTTTTACAACTATTAAAGGGTTGTAAAATGGAATGACCTCTTCAGCTGAATTAAAAAAGAGCCAAGCAACCAGCTCCCAGCACGCTCAGACAATCCCAGCGCTAAGCCAGATTCACTCTTCTGAAGTCTGTAACTGCAACTTGAGCTACTCTGTCTTCAGCTGCTGTCAATTCATGCCCTTGTTCCACCAGCGACCTCTCAGGCACCCGAAGTTTTACCTCGCTTGTTTCCTCAGAACTGCCTTACTGGAAGAGGTCAGCCCCTGTCTCCCATGTAAATGCTAACTGATGTTTCAAAAGGATACGCAGCTTTCCTCTGAGGAAAGCTCAGCGCATGCGTGGTATGCACTGGTTGCATCAGGTTCAATACCAAAGGCAGTGTTCATTTCAGAGCAAAGCCAGAGAAGGTAGTAGTGTTGTCTGTCTTTTATATATTATTGAGTTTTTCTGATAGTATTTCCAGAGTTACAGACACTCAAACTTCTTTCTATTGTTTTGCAGGGAAGTATATTTAACAGACCACCGATGAACCTGGGCAGCTGCACTCCCTGCGCTACCTTGAAGCCACTGTGCTGGAAAGAAGGGAAGACTTGCAGCGTCAGAAGGGAAGGCTATAGCCCAGTGGGTAAAGTCCTGCTCCTGGAGGTGCTCCTGCTTTTTGCAGTACCAAACTCATCTCAAATCTTTCCGGAATAGGAACCAGAGTACATGGGACTCTACGCTCACAAATGGCACCACCTTCCACGGGATTTCAGGATACATCAGCAGGCACGCACAAATCCACACAGATAAACTCATCCACACACACTTATACTGTGAAGCCTGTGAAAAAGGTATCATTGACTGACAGGTCAGCAGTGCAATTCCAAAACAGGAACTGAAATAATATAGAAAGATTTGTGTATTTTGATTGCACATGCCCCTGTAAGACCATCTTTCCTATTAAAAGTATAGACCAATGACACTTGGATATATGAGGCACCCAAAACCTATTACTGCCCATGCAAAGGAGCTACTATCATTTAAAAAGATTCTTCCAATATGTCATAAATGGATAAGATCTGTTTCTTCATACGCCTTGGGCTTCATTTGGTACCTGGAAATCAAGGGAAGCTTTGTCACTGATTTCACTGAAAATGAGTCTGGAAAATGAATGAGCAAGGAAGTATATCCTGATTCTTACAAAGCATCATGAAGCTAACTAAGCAGCATAATATTATCTTAATGTCACTAGCAAAGGACAATTACAGAAAATGTTTCAAAAGTTGCATTACTTTGACCTGAACCAACTTATTTTGCAAGATTTATCTGCTAATAAAAATTCTGAATGAAAGTCGGTAAAAATCAAATGCACTACAAGATCAAAAGTTTTGAAAGAGATCAAATGAAATGAATATTTTAAAACATAACTAGCCAAAAAAATTTGGTTTGCTTTATTATTAAAATCAGCTGAGGAACAGAGGCACCCTGCTTTAACTAGGGTAAGATTCTCCCTTTCTCAGATCTTTTACAGGGTTAATATACTCTGAATCCTTACATAATTCAGCATCCATCCTTCTATTCCCTCTCACCACAGCTTGGAACATCAATGATTTTTGACAGCTTCGAAGAAACACCTCAGGTCCCAGCAGTCATGGGCAACACCACCTTATCAACACAAGTGTTTGTCCTTTTTCAGCAACAACAGTTATCTTTTTCCTTTTTATCAGCTGGTGCAGTGTTGTCTTTTGGCTTCAGTATAAAAAGCAACAACTAAAACGTTGGTGTATTATAAGCACTATTCTCAAACTAAAGCCAAAACACAGCACTGTACCAAGTATTAGGAAAAAACTTATCTATCCCAGCCAAAACCAAGACACTCTTACAGTTCCAGTAGAGTGCCACCATCTGTAAATACAGATAGGCTCGTTGAATCTCAAAAGTAGATTTCTACAAACACTAACTAAACACTTGTGAACTTAAGACAATGTATTCTTTAGGCAAGCGGTTATTTGTACATGCCCTGAGATCCAGGTTCATCTCTTGGCTTTAAGAATTAACATGACTGAGGGCAAAAGAAAGTATTGAGGAGGCTTTGCAGCCCACCACTCAGATTCAGCATGGATTTGTGCTTCAAAACATTATAATATTCAAAGACGAAATTATTACACAATGTGTTCAACAAACTGCTGCAACAAACGTGCTATATGGAGGGTAAAAACCTACACAAAATAGAGTGGTAGGAAGGCAGAGATGGCTGTTACACTCCATTTAGCCATAACAGACTGATACTACAGTATACTGTTCTTCAATATGTGTGGCAAAGAACTTCACATACTAATTTCTGCATCAAGTCATACCTTCTGGCTATACCATGGTTATGAATTCTTGATTCTGCAGGAAAAAAAGTTTGAAACATGAACACTAAAAACAGAATCCAGAAGACTAAACTAAATAAATTAATTTAAAAATTTGCTCTTTTTCAGTTATTAAGACAGCCTGAAGGTTCAGTCAAAGGTGCCTTTTAAGTTGTGTTTTAAGTTTGCACACAAGATGACTGAAGAGCACATAGAAGCATCACACTGATCCCACTGCGTGTTCATTCAAAATTTGCTATGGATGGTCCTTTACAAAAGACTTTGCTACAGTTTTAGAGCTCCTCCAGACCATCACTGAGTCACAGTAAGTCCCAACAGAAGTCTTGCCACTGCTGTGGAGAGAATCACCTAACAACCAGGTAAGTGGAGGATATAGACACCTGTCTGTCTCTCTCTCTCTCGATTTATATAAATAAAAATAAAAGCTCTCCTCCCTGGGTACAGATCATAAAGTAGTACATACAGTCCATAATACTTTCACTTGCTTCCTAGCAGTAAACTTCAGGTTAGAATAAAGGCTGCATCAATCCCTGAACTAGAGCTGTTTGTGGCTCCCTGTCAAATAAAATCTGTTTACAGCGCAGATGTTTTCAGGATGCACTACAAAGCACTGAGACAGGTGCAGTATCTCCAGTCAGCTTTCTGGTGCAAAAAAGGAGAACATGCAGCAGCTCTGAAATATTAAAAAGAGAAACCCAAGTGCAAAATATATAGCCTCATTAGTCAGCATATGGATCAACCTTCCAGATCCACTTATCTTTAAATTACTTTTTTCAGTTAAACAGTTCCAACTCAGAACATACTTCAGTTTTTCTGACTAAAGCTCTGTGTGACAAAGGAGGACAATTTCTGCCATTCTGATTGATAATCTCTTTAGAAACCCCACAGTTTGGGGGGAAAGTGGAGATAACATGGCCTCAGAAGGTAACTTCCCTAAACTATTCTTTGACTATGTGATTGTGCTAAAGCATCACATTCCTGTTGCCAGAAAGTTTGGGGGGGAGGAGGTGGGAAGAGTGTCAGTAAAAATAAAAACCACATAATGTAAGGATGTAATGATGGAGGATTCTCTAATACTATCATTGCTCATTTCATGTCTTTGCAGAGGCGTAAGTGTGCACCTGAGGAGGTGCAGTTGAAGTACAAGCTCAATATTAAATATATAATGTAGGGCTTTGTAGAATCACAGGGTTACATCCCACCTGCTTTGTGCTTTCTTTCCTTTTTCATTCTGTCTTTTCCTCTACTTCCTTTGTATTTTTCTCATGTTAACACCAAAATATTGCTCCATACAAGTGGCGGATTTCAAATCTAGCTCTGCAAGCCTCTAAGGTTGGCCCTTCTCGTCCTCTTGATACTTTGCATACAAGAAAACTTTATTAGAATCAAGTTTTTCACCCAACAGTCTGATCTGGTTTTGATGTCTTATCAAGTTTTCTCATTAGCTCGACTATTTTTGTGAATTTTCTAATGTCAGTAAATGTATTCAGCATTTTTTGTTTTGCAACTTATATCATTGTCTTGTGTGATGAGAAAACTCTCAAAATCTTATTCTGACAAAAAAGCAGAAAAAATAAGAAACAGTATTTTTCCTTAGGCACTCGACTCTGGTTTACATACTCTGAATGTGAAGAATGGCAAAACTGACTTCATGAGGTTATCCTTACCCTTCTAACCCCCACAATGAGATAGAAATTAGGAGTACCTACTGAAATTGCCATGAAGTTTGACTTCTATTACAGTATACTGAAAATTAACGGTCTCTGATTCCTGAGTGATCCGTGTAGATAAATGCACACTGCTTAGAACTAGAAAGGAAAACAATGAGGTTGCTCCATCACAGCATTTGCAAAAAGGACAACTGCAATTTCCCACAATAATACAAGCCCCAGGAAGAAATGGAACAATTATACTGCATTAAGACTTTCTGCATAAAGCTTTACAAAGACTATTTACAAAGACTCCCTTTTGGATGCTGCATAAAATGCCCAAGGACAGTTCCTTCTCCTGTGTCAACAAAATTAGTATGCATGGAAGCCCAGGAAAATTATGGCCAGCACTCTCTATGACTCCTAGGACTTGTCCAAGCACAGAAAAAAAAAACCCAAAACCACATCCAAGGTTATTATCACTGGTCCTTTATAGTGGCAAAATACACTGCCTGATTGAATACTTTAAATGAGGAAGGGGTACTTCAAGAAGCGCAGAAAATTCTGAAAAAAGTTGGTTGCTTTGTTTCTATAAAACTAGAAGAGCAGCTGTACTACTTGACAGCCACTAAACACCTACCTTTGTAAAGTGGTAAAGCTTCTTAAAATAATTCAGTACGCAACACAAAGTGACAAACACAAGTTATATGGGATGCCCTAGTATAACAAACATACATTTGTTACAAATTTTCTTACCTATCTATTCCCCTTCTTGAAAATTTAACATAAGTACTAGTAACAAAGCTACTAAATGGACGAGAAAAGGCCTGTTGTACTCAGTGCTTAATGCAGCACTACAATAACTCAAAAGATCTATTACACTGCCAAACATAATGAAGATTTTCAGCTTGCCATCCACAAATGTGTGTGTCTTCTCTGAAACTTACAGCTTAGGCAGACAGACAATGGGGTACAGCAAATCAACGGGCTGTTACCATTTCAACCTGTCATGCTACTCCCTTCACATACTTTGCTATCATTATGATATGTATGCCTGACCTACTCCTAAAAGTTAAATCAGAGCTTGGTTACTGTAATGTGCTGAGAAATGCAGTAGTTAGGGTACTGGCTCACAAGCAGGCCACAAAGGAAGGCACTATCTGTTAGAGGCCTAAATTGCTCTGTGATTCTGCAATTCTGCCCAGTACAGCTCCAAGGGTCACAGTGCTCAATGCCTTACCATGCTGCACTCATGGCCTTTAAGGATTATTTGTACATTGCAGCTGATAGAGAACTATTTAAACATGACCCCATTTGGATGTGAAGAGGCCTGCTCCAATCTGGAGCTGTACTGAAGTTGTACTGTACAACTCCCATTTGGACCTGTACTCCAACAGTCGTAGGAGTACTTTGACAGAGTAACTTGCGGTACCAGACCTACACCAAACAGTACTGACTTGACAGGTACAGGGAGCAATTCCTTCCCCAGCAGCAGGAGAGGAATTCACTTCCACTACAGACTAGCAGCACAGCCAGGAGTCTGGGAACAGATAAGGGGTCCAGATAACTTAGATACATGCTCAGCAATGTTTCTGCATACCTCAGTGAAGGCAGAATGATGACCCTGACATTGGACAGTTTGGGTTTTTATTACTAGAAGAAGAGTGAAAGTTATCACTGGAAAAGTTTGTAATTGCCTATTTAATAGTCTGAGGCCAGAAATTTATCAAGTAACAGTTTATATGCAATATGACTGAAAATAAGTTGCTCGATGTGAAAATGTAAGACTCTAAAAGCCAAACTACTGGAAAAATGGGGACTCTGAATTCTCTGAAGGAATAATGCTTTAATGAGACCTCTAAATCCATGTGTGGCCTCCATAGCTACACATCATCACGATGCTGGAAGGCAGGTACTGCTCATTATCTGCTGCTATTTCAGATGAGCTTTTGTGGGTTTGATTGCAGGATAAAGCAAGAGATGAAACAGTTTTCAAAGGTGGCTCTCATTTTTTGCTGGATCTCTGCAACTACCTGACACAGAACTCTGCCAAAGTAGAAATCCAGTGATGTGTCTCATGCTACATCCCTGCTAAACTGGGTTTGGTGCACCACAATGCTACTGGGGTACGTCTGAGGATCCCTCCTGTGGGAGAAATTTTCCCAGACCTTTAGGCAGCCCTAGCTAAGCAGTGAATACAGTTTGCAGCTGGTGGAAAGAACCGGGCTTTTTTCTCTCTTTATATATTTTGGCCTACATCCTCTGAACTACTCACAATGACAAAAATTACTAACTTAACACCCCCTATTATGCCATACAGAATCAGTCTATCTTAGGAAGGTTTTGTGAAAGATTCATATTTCAGATTCACAAATCTCACCAGAAATCAATGGCATTTGTCGGAACCCGTCTCTGTTCCCCCCATATTTGCAAAATCCAACCTGATGATGAACAACTCCGGGAAAATTACACTACCAACAAGAAAAAATCCTGATACAACAAACCCAACTTCTGTAAATTAGCCATATAAAAATTCACATAGAGAAAAGCCTGCTCAGAAAATCAAGGAAGGTTTCATTTTCACCAGCAGTTACTATAAAAATTGAAAGATTTCTAGATTTTAATATTTAAGAGGAACTGTTAAGACGTATTTTAAATTAAATGAAAAGTTTTGTGAGTGTTAACAGCTGAGCCCTCAAAATAGCAGACATGCTAGGATAAGGTTGGGCAGATTACAGGCAAGATAATAAGGAAATCCTTCATTTTAGCTGAAGGCTACATTCCATGTGACAATTTTTTCATCGTGAATATTTACATCATCGCTTGCTTTACTCTAAAGCGTCTTAGCTTTACAGTAAAGCAAGCACCTGCAGCCTCAAAATTAAGTTCTCGGTATCCTCCAACTCAATTGTCTGCAGGAGACATGGACTATGTAAAACTAAAACTTTAACACAATCCTGGTGGCAAAAGTCCACATTAGCGAATAGCCCTGATTTCTTTGCATCAACGAGGTTCAGTTGTGGGTTTAAGTTACAACACAACCTGAATACCAAAATGAGCACTGATTTCTACTGAAACATTTTTGGTCTGGACATCATAGCTACTGTGACATAAAGAGTTTTTAAATATGCCTCTCTAAAGACAATTTAGAAAGTATTCAAAGGAACTGCAAGTGTAAATGAATGATAAAATGGGCATAAAGTTTTAGATCCCTTATTTTCCCTTCAAAGGAGAACAGAACAATGCACCTTTAGCCCAAACCTCCAACTCCTCTTTTTTTCACCAAGAAAATTTATGGGCAGGAATTTTCAGTACAGCCCAAACCAGTAGAAAACCAAAATGAGAAGAACAGGGGGTCATCCTGAAGATAGAACAGTGGACTGTCATTTGTGAAATCCTCATTCTTGCCAGAATTCCCTGGATCAAAAGATGTTCTGTTCTGCTTTTCTCATACTTGTCTCCTGGGGACATCCTCCATTAGGCTAGATGAACTCCTACTTTGATCTTTACAGCCTTTCTTCTGCAAATCATGTGCTCAAAAGCCATGGACCTGGAACCAAATATTAAAAAGACTGGAATCTTGTAGGTCCTAAATAATCACCACAGCAAAACCTTTTTCTGTTTGATAATTCCTCTGGAAAATCTGTTAAGCATTCTCGCAGAGGGCCAGAAATGCATGGAGCTGGAGTCTTTTTAAAGTCTTTCAGTTTTCATTTCCTTTACTCCAAATGTATCACAAAGCTAGGGGTTTAGGAGCAGATCTAGAATACTCTCAGAATCACTGACACTACTCGTTTCTGGATCCACCAACAAATCATTGTGTACTTCAAGAAAAATCACTTCTACTCAGAATTTCATACCTGAATAGATACTCATACATTATGTAGACTACTTTGATTGCCTCAGCTTTGGTCTCTTACTTGACAAATGAAATAGAAACATTTACCTGGCTTTACAGGGCTCTTCAACAATTAGATCTTAAAAAAAAAAAACCCACCTAAAACCAAGCCCTAAAACTCCAAAAGAAAGGCAGCCATAGTATGCAACTAATTTTAAGGCACATCAATTCTAAACAGATGTATTGTTTTAATGCCCAAATATTCACTGGCACTTTTCTAAAAGGTCTCATGTCATCCAGCATGTGGTTTGGAAGTGCCTTAGTTGCCAAGTACTATAGCTTCAGGGATCTGTCCATTAGATTCTGAGTTCTTTCTGTTAAGGCTGTTTAGATCTGATGTTGTATGAACAATTACCATTATTTCACCACGCTAATATTGACAGTATACATTTATTGGTAATCTATAGTGTTTCTCAGTTCAGATGAACATCCTTAACACTTCTTGAAAGGACAGGTACTTTCCATATCCAGATCAGAGTTTCAAAGACAAGCTGTTCATTGTCCTCCTGTCATGGTTTAGGCCTGCCACACAGCCCACTCACTGCCCCCTTCCCCCCCCCCACCTCCTCCCTCGGCTCCTGGAGGGATGAGGAAGAGAATCGAAAGAATACAACTCCCACAGGTTGAGATAAGAACAGTCT
>WYDI02011638.1:0-28877 GCA_009867235.2 Psittacus erithacus
GAGAATACCCTTTAGGCACACTTTGGCATGTAATTCAACACTGGCAGACCTCTCCTCTGCTTTGCTGGTTCCTGGGTACATGTTTTATGACAATGAAAGTTTCCTACATGCCAGTGATGTGGCACAACTCAGTCACATGTGCAGAAGCAGAAGCCCAAGGCCTTGGTTTATGAGGGAGAATATATCATTCAGAAGCCTGCTCACAAGGGTACAGTTTTGTCTGTCCATCATGTGTTGTCGTAGCTACTGAAAATTCATACCAGAGCTTCCAACAGAAACAAACCAACCTTAATTCCTTATGACAGCCATTCAGAGCTGACCTCAAGGGCTTCTCATATTAATCTCGAAAGGGAGTTAATATAATTTCCTTTAATTTACAGCTTGCAAAACAAAAGCTTAGGAATGCCAATGGGATGGTCTAGATCACACTAATGAAACTGTGGAAAAGCCTGTGACTGAACCCACATTCCAGGACCCCCTTCTAATTCTTTAGGCATTACCTTGCACTACTTTGCAGGAAGATGGCATCGTCAAAAAAACCCCCCATGTATTAGACAATACAGTGTTTCCTATACAACCAAGAACTAATGACAGGGAGAGAAGAACGAACATCAAGTTCTTTAACATTCTTGGCTTTTTTTTTAATTAGTGCTTAAATTTAATATTCCTAAAAATGAAGGCCTCAGCCATCTGGGTGCAAACATTTCACAATACCAAATAAGCAAGTTTCTTAGCATAACCCTGCAACAGCCGTTCTAGAGTATGTTAGGCTGAAGGTTGCCATTGTAAACAGAGCAATGCTAAACTGGAATTAGGAAGAGCATTCAAAAAGGCTAAAACCACCATCAACAGGGACATAAAATGAAAATGAAAATGTAAAGAAGTCCTCAAAGCATGAGCAGAATTCGCCACTATCCTTTGTACAGAAGACACTGGTATAAGACAATGATCTGTATCCACAGGGTGCTTTTCACCCAATTTATTTCTGTCTTAAACAGTTCATACTATTAGTTGAAATGTATTTACCAACCCAGCCAGGAGATGGAGAACTATTTCTTTTCCATCTGACTTGCTCAGAGACTTATCCTCACTTCCATCAATCTCTACTAAGTGAGCTCTGGAAAAATATATATGGAGCATGCGTTACTGCAGAGAGAGGTATTCTACTGACACATTTGCTTATTAACAGACCCACCAACAATTAAAGGGTGCTGACTTACATGCAGCATATGCCCCAGGTGTGCGAACAATACCTTTGCTTTCTACAACACTTGACATAATCCAAATATCCAGTATTATCAAAATAAACAAAGGTTCGGTTTCCCATCAGCCTCCTGCAAATTAGCTTCACCAGAACCACAGTATTATTTTTGTTCAAGTACCAATATTCACAGGAAAATTATGACCATTATTAAGAAACGGAACAATTTAGGAAAGAGTGCTATTAAGCTGAAGCACAGACATAAGCACTGTATAGCAATGAAATAGCAGCAATAGTAACAGATGACTGAATTCCAACCTCATTATCTCATCTCTGGATTACAGTAATTTCTGTTTCACCCTGCTGCAACCCAAACCTGTTCCAGCCCAACTTGTTTCCCCTTTTGTTCTGTGTTATTCTTAGAAGGCAGCATGCTCCTGTGCTGTGGAGGTATTTAGATGAATTTATCACTATGCAAATCCTACAGGAAGAATTTGACACGCTGTACCAAATACCTCTGCCAGCACTCGCCATGACATCCTGCATCAACGAGTGTTCTCATCTGTCCACATTAGTCAGTGTGTCACAAGTAGCATACCCCAGTCCAAAGCAATGACCCAATAACTCACCAATTTACCATACATGCTGTATGAGATTAAGCCCAAGCTGCCAACAAAAATTCAGGCATAGGAGACAGTGGAGGTGATATTAACACAGATGAACTTGGCAGTATGGGAGAGAAGAGCTGGGTCAGGGCACACAGCAGTTAAGATTTGATTGCCCCAGCTCTTAAGGAAGGTTTCTTACTGGTTTCCTTCAGAGCCCACCTTTTAAAATTATGAAGGTGCTCCTTTATTTTCATCAGCATTCACACAGTATACTGACAGGAATTCTTTGGGAAAACAGTTCTCTGTACCACTATGCCCTGCATATTTCTGACCTTCAGTGTAAACTGAAAGGAAAAAAACACAGAACAGGACTCTCAGTACCAGAGGACAATCACAGTAACCTTGCTATTACAGAAATTAGCATTCCAGAAAGTGGGAAGGCCAGACAGAACGAGGCCAAATTAATTTAGTGGCTTCTGTTGTAGAGAGATGCATGTAAAGGACTCTGCAAACACCTGTTCCTTTTTGTGAACAGCACTCATTCTCTTGGAATGAAATCAGGACAACATTTGGTGGGAAACCAGTCCTTACTAACTTTACCAATACAACGCAAAACCCACCAAAAGGTGCAAGCCCATTTAGACTGAAAAAAAATATTTTTGCTGGGCCACCAGTAGTAGGGCAGCAGTGTGCCAGAGACCTCTTTTCATCAAACCCTATCAACTGCACAGGAAATGCTGAATTTGCTGCACCAAGATCATCCTCCTGCTTGAAATGCATAAAGACTATTAAAGAACCACTTACCTGGAACCTTTGAACCAGCTCCAGAGACTGGCTGTCATTCTGGTCTGCTTCAAGGATGACATCTGTCAGTTTGTGAATGATCACATCCAAAGGGCCCTGATCTTCAATGGGTTTGGTGAGGTCAAGCTTAAGAAACCAGAGAGAAACCTTTTATTAACATATGGAGAATCTGAGGTTCTTATTCCTACCACCGTCCAAGGTGCTGTTGCCATACATAGAATCATAGAATAGTTAGGGTTGGAAAGGACCTTAAGATCATCTAGTTCCAACCCCCCTGCCATGGGCAGGGACACTTCCCACTAAACGATGCCACCCAAGGCTCTGTCCAACCTGGCCTTGAACAAGGCCAGGGATGGAGCATTCACAACTTCCTTGGGCAACCCACATAAGGCATTGACTTTACACACTGCCTTTATTTTGGTATGTTACCCAAATTAGTGAGAATTTATATTTCATTCAATGTCAGAAAACTTCACTCAGACATTTATTTCTCAGCAGTGTAGGTCTAATTTCATGAAAAAACAGTTAAGTCATCAGCAAGCACACTTCATCCAAATGCCTTCCTGCGCTTCACCATCCTGAGCTGCCATTTCCCTCTTCAGCTCTCTTTCTCAGTACTTACATACACATGCAAAAGGAATGTGCCAACAAAGATGATCGCCACTAATAAAAAGAACACCTACTGTGCCCTTTGCCCTTTGGGATTGCACAAAACAGCACCCAGGTAACACAAAAGCAAATGACTCAGGATCTCAGCAAATTCATCTGCTGCAGTAGCAGGTATCTAGCTGGTAAGGAGGAGCACACTCCCACTAGCAGACCTTGGCAGTTAGCTGGACAGGGGACAAAGACTGGGGTGAGGTGTGCAGAAACTGCTCCCAACAGCATGAGAAGGCAAGGAAGTGATAGCAATGGGCTGAGTCCCCAGTAACTCAGACAGGGTTCTATGAGCAGAGGAACTACCTGTACTGGAAATAGACTGCGTTACGGATCTCTTGAGAAAATCTTGATGCAAAGAAGGCTACTGGACCTGATGGGATTCATGCAAGGGTACTAAGAGAACTGGTCAATGTCATTGTGAGGGCTTAGATTTATCAGGACATAAGTCAAAACTGTGAAGACTGCAACTAAATGAGGGAAAAAAAAAAAATCCACTACAAGAATTGTCTCATTTCCTCGTAAATTGTTTTCATAAACCTCGAATCCTTCAAGGTTTACAAGACCTGACTGGACAAAGCCCTAAGCAGCTTAGTCTGAATTTAATGTTGAATCTGCTCTGATCAAGATGATATATTACAAACCCCTAAGATCCTTACTAAAATTAATGATCCCATGAAGCCACTTACCAGTTTTGAACATTTATACAGTATAAGTACCAAACTGGCTCATGTAGCCAACACACTGGGCAGACCACAGCACAAAAGCTCCCACATTACCAAGCACTGCTCTTCAACTCATTGTGCAATCTGCTGCATAAGTGGCAACTTAACCGTGTAAACTTCAAGCCAGGAAAAGAAAAGAAAGATAGGTCTATGCTCACTAAACTAAAGACAGCATCTGGTTTTACAGTTACATGCATGCTCCTTTCCATTGCTGCTGTTTTATACAACTGGCAGAGAAGGGGGTCAAGGGCACAGGAGGGAGAGGAGGGCTGGGCAGAAGAGGCTGCTGATGCTCTGTTTCAATGGAAGCCCGGTCTTCATTGTCCCATCAGCTTGAGTTTTGTCCTAATAAAATTTCCCATCCTGCAGAAATGGCCCTGCTTTGAATTAAGGAGTGCCTTAAGGAAGGTAATGATAAGACAGGATGGCTGGAACTCAAGCACCAATAAAACTAAAACAGCAGAGATCTAGCAGCCTTGTAATAATTTGGTAGTTGCTAATATAACTGATCCATGTAGCTGAACTGCTCTTCTTCATAGGCACTCCTAGCTGGGCTAGGCTTACTTGAGCAGAATAACTGAAGCTTCCTATGGCACAAAAGCAAACTGAAAGACTGCCAATTCTTCCTAACAGAGACCACCTCTGCCTGCCCATTACTGTATGTTCCTACTAACAGTTACAGATTGAGGCTTTAGCACTATCTTTGAAGTACTTATGTAGATTCTAATACAACTGGAAAACACTGTGAATGTCTTCTGAGGACACTAAGAGATGCACTGTCAATAGGTATGCAGGAGACATGCAAAGATTATGCAATGATAAAGACAAACAAGACAGACATGGATGCATAGTGATGGGTCAGCTGTGCCTGGGGAAGACAGTCCACAGAAGGTCTGGCTGTCCTGGCACTTGGATTTTTATTTCCATTACTAGTGCACAAAGGCTAAAGGCAAGTGTAAGTGTCTGAAAATTAAGGCAAAGTGAAGTGACTTGCAGCTTGGCTAAGGACATGGAAGGAGATGACCTACTTCTACAACCAAGTTCCAGAAAAATCAATTAATATCCTTAAAAGAAATCTCAGATGACCACACTGCTTTTCCTGAGGTTTTTTGTCTGCCTATCACATCTGGAAGGAAACAACAAAACAAAGGGTCCATTTAACTAGGCCAGAAAGTTTCCAGTTGCCAAGGTACAAAAATGTGAATTAATCAATTTTCAGGACTTCCAGTTTGAGAAACAGCAAGAAGCAAATAAGCATTTGAGATTGGTTACCCTTCTACATTCTTTCTGCACTTGCAGCTCAATCTGCACAGAAACATTCAGAGAACAAGAAAACAGACCTCCTTTTCAGCCTTGACCCAAGAACAGAAATAAGCCTTCAAGGCATATCCAGGCATTTTCACCACAATGTTTTCCAGAAGCATAACACATCTCGGCAAAATAACCTCACAACAGTTGTGCCAACTAAAAGCAACAGGCATATTTTGAGAATGAAACTAAATGCACCTACTTTGCACATCACAAACTGTTAAAAATGCCTCCCTGTAACAGTGCTCTGCTTCCCCCTCACCAGGAAAGCAGTGCTAGAAATGACAGCACGCTAAGGCAACTACTCCAGTAGGAAGTTCAATGACCACTTCAAAAAGGACAGCAGGTACATTTCAACCACCCAGACCTTCAAAATCTGATCCAGTATTCTGTGGATTGAAGGATCAAATCATTTGGAAGAATAAGTTCTCCGTGTTCTGGGCCATGCTGCGGAAAGCAAATATTCCTGAGCTGTGTGGAATTTGGAAGAGATCCACCTTCTTTTTAAATACTAAGGAAAAAAAAAAAGAATAAAAGGAGAAGAAAAGAAAGAAAACAACTGAGGGGGAAAAAAGAAGCCTTTTCAAGTGGAGTATCAGACCCAAGCAGAAGTCACTGAAAGCAGAGTGCAAAATTTCTGATAGCCGTCTGCTGAGACAAACACTGATTCATTGTTTGTCATCAGCTGGAATTTGAGCCCTCCTACTTCCCTTCTCTTTCAACATCTCTCTCCAAATGACTGTGCAGTTGACATAATACTCAAAGGTTTGTTTTTGCACAGAACTAACACCATAGCAGCAGAAGTGAGAGAAAAGACTTATCAGCACCAGCTTGAAAAAAGAGAGATATGGCTATGGTACCTTCTCTTCTGTGAGGTAGGCTATAGCCTATTTATTCTGCTTGCCTCCTACCTCCCCCCCCCGTTTTTGTTTTTTTTTTGTTTAGTAAAAAAGTCCAATCAGGTATTGGTTTCATGGCATTGTCACTTACCACCAAACCCCAGCAAAACTCAGGTAAATGACATGGAAGACAGTAACAAAACTGTACACAGAAAATGCCAGATACACAGCAAACATATGGCTTGGACAGGTGTGCACTTTGCTGCATAAAAAATTGGCTGATGGCCAGGCGTGAAGAGTTGCAGTGAATGGAGTTAAATCTAGTTGGCTGCTGGTCACAAGTGGTGTCCCCTTGTACGTGGCACTGGTGATGCTGCACCTCAAATACTCTGTTCAGTTTCTGCCCCTCACTACAAGAGAGACACAGAAGTGCTGAGGCATATCCAAAGAAGGGCAACAAAGCTCGTGAAGGGTCTGGAGCACAAGCCTTATGAGGAGCAGCTGAGGGAACTGGGGTTGTTTAGCCTGGAGAAGAAAAGGCTCAGGTAGCACCTTATCACTCTCTACAACTACCTGAGAGGAGGTTGTAGCAAGGCGAGCGTCTGTCTCTCCTCCCAGGTAACAAGTGATAGGACAAGAGGTAACAGCCTCAAGCTGTGCCAGGGGAAATTTAGATTGGATATTAGGAAAAGTTTATTCACTGCAAGAGTTATCAAGCACTGGAACAGGCTGCCCAGGGAAATGGTTGAGCCACCATCCCTGGAGGTATTTAGAAGATGTGTAGATGTGTTGCTTAAAGACATTGTTAATTTACATTTGGACTCGATGATCTTAAAGGTTTTTCCCAACCTAAATGATTCCATATACCTTTCCAGATCTTACAAACCCATATATGGAAGAAAACCACCACTAGATAAATGCTTTTATCATAGCCACTATAGACAGCCTGCTCACTTTCTAATAGAAAGACTGTCTAGGACTCAAAAACCATCCCAGGCTTAGAAACGTCACAGTCCCCCCCATTACACTTCTCAGAGCATTCACTGGAGAGCAAGTTACAGGCATACAGAGCTCCATCTCTGCTGGCCTCTCCTCTTCCCCTCCTTCTGTCCTCCAGAAACACACAGCCAGAACATTATATAAATCATTACACAGGAGGGCAAAAAAAGTTTATTTCCATTAAGTATAATTTGTTTAAAGTTTTGGGGTTGTTTTTCTCCGGAACACTGGCAATCCATCTGTATTGCAGGGACAGGGCGAGCGCCTGGCAGAGTGCCATGGCTCTCCTCTGGTCCCAACTGCAATCCCACACACGCATTTCTGGAAGCTGTGTTTAAAAATAAAACTGTGTCCAAGTGAAAAAAATCTGGATTTGTTCACTCAGGAAAAAAAACCCCAAACAACAGCAAATGTTGGATTTAGCAAAGAGAAATACCATTTAGCTAAATGATTAAAAATAGGTTTGCATTTTTTTTTAATTCAGTGTTTCCAGTCCATGCTATAATCAACTGTATTTCAGAATCTGGCTGAGCAGGATTTGTGTTCTTGTTTTTCAGAAAGCTCTTCTTCAGAAACAGTTTTTGGATTATCACTTCAGATGAAATGAAGTCTTAATACCAACCTGCTCCATTCTCTGAAGAGGGATCTGTCCTCTGCTATATTCCTGAGGAATTTACAACACATCTCTCCATTTCTATTTATCCTCACTTTTCTATTTTTAAGCATTTTTCTCCCAGTCTCCAAGTGGCTAACAAACTCCACTCACCACAATGCTGCACTCAGTTCTTCAGAAAGAACCCATTTAATTGCCTAGTAGAGACCTGTCAATGCTCTACCACGTATGTCACAAATCACAATCCAAAAGTCCCTTTGTGGTAATTTAACCATTTTCCTCCCTGTGAACTGGACATACAGCACCAACCTAACCTGACCTCTCTGTTCCCTGACTATTGAGGCTATATATGAAATTTATACACAAATCTATTGTATCCTGTTATTCAGACAACTCAGTTAAGGCTGCACTGTGGGATTTATTTCAGACTTAGTCCAGATTCTTAAACTCCAATGAATATAAACCTTCAGGTTTTTAGTCATCATCTTCCTCTCCCAGGGCTATTTTCCACCCTGCACCTTCACTGCATGCATTTGTATCAAAAGGCTTGTAAAACAAAGCCTTTAAAACTTCTTCTTCTTGCCAAAGGGCTTACCTTCACTATACATGAATGCTGAATAAATCATAATGAAAAAAGTCATGAGCTCTGGGTTGAAAAGCCAAGTCTTCAAGAAACCGAACCCTATCAGCTCAAGCACTGGTGGACGCTCTTCTCTCCCTAAAAAATTCAGAGATGAAAGCCTCTAAAAATATCTCAAGCACTCTGAAGAGGGAAGGGAAGCAGCAAAAATCAATACTGCCAAGTCTGCTGTTTTACCTTATTGTACAAAGTACACAAATATACACAGGATAGTCTAATTACAGGAGAGAAGGTGCTTGTATTTGAAAGGAAGTTGGGAAATTTTCTGAAAGAGATCAGGAAAACACTTGTGCATGTCCATCCATCCGTAAGACCTACTTGTGCAGAGCAATAGCAACAGAATGGCACAGAAGTCTTCCTGTTCTTCTGACAAGCCAAAGGGAAGTCCACTGGACCAAGCAAGAGCAGCACACCCTCTTTTCCCAAATTAAATCCTGCAGGAGCAGTCCAGTATTGTCCCTCCACCAGGACCTACAATACTTGCTATCAGGTCTATGCAAGCACAAAAGTGACATGACTGACTCCCTGACAAAGCCCATGGAAGGTGCCAAAGTATGTATCTGCCTACATTTCCTCATGAGGAAAGACATTATCTTACTTTGTATTTTCATTGATATATATGCTCTCCTAAAACATTCACATACTCAAACTAAATAGATATTTACATATTTAACAGAGTTTCTCCCCATCTCTCTGGCCAAGGAAGAAAGCGATCTGGGCTGTTGTCATGCACAGGCTAATGTAAGTAGCACTTGCTGCTGCTGCTAATGGGGCCAAAGGATACTGATGGAGAACATAAACCCCTCACAGAAACACCAGCTCTGTCCTGATGCAAAGGGCAACATGGACCTAACCATCAAAGACTCAAGAACAGCAAAGAGTTCACCAAGAGACCCTACTTTCTCTCTCCACATCCCCCTTCCCCAGCTATCCTTCTCCGGTGCCAAATTAACTTGCACATCCTGTTGCAGCAACGGCAGCATCAATCTAAGAAAAGAAATCTGCTGCAGTATGGAGACTTCCCACCCTCAGGTCTCCGGCTCTCTCCTCACACAAGAGGAGAGGGCATGACAGCAGCAGCAGCAGTTGCCACGTCAGATGGGAACTCTTTCCCAGGCAGGAAGGAAATGCAGCTTGAAAATACCCTATGTTTTCGCTAGTCTTCTCAGAATTGGGGAAATTAAAGACTGACAGATAAACTTACGTTTCTACTGCAGCAGGACACTAACTCTACAGGTTACCTTTTGCTGCTCTGCTCAGTTTAGTTCAACATTGCTCACAATTTTGGATGCCAGCAACATCCCAAGAAAAAGAGATGCCTAAAGGTGAGGAGCAGTAAAACGTAAGCTATGAAGCCCTGCTGAGTTCCCATTTTCTCAGATACCAAAACTTTTAACACCAGAGGAGAAGATCTTAGGCCTAACAGATGGTTTCTTTGCATTTTCTTGCACTCGTGCCAGAGCATATTACTTTGGATTCTGCTTGGCACAAGTTGCCACAGTATGTGTGAACACTATGCACATTTGCAGGAGTCACATGCTGCTGCTCTCCTGGAAGTTAGGTATGATTTCTGAAATGTCTGGGAAGTTCTCACTTTTAGCTGTATTCAAGATAAAATGATGGAAAAAGAATCTCGTAGCTTACACTACATGTACTAACATACACAGACACCATTTATGGATCACTTCCCCAACTGCTACATAAACTAGCCTTTGTACATTCAAGGCTTGTCCTGCAGTCAACGCAATACCCCAGGATTATGTGAATCCCTCAGGAGCATCACTTCCCCCCAGACTCCCCCTGCGCCATCCCACAGAAGCACACAGCAAGCCAGCATCTCTGTCGCCTGTGCAGTAACAGTGACAGACAGTGAATCGCGACTCCTACTCAGTGTGTAGAACAACACTGGAGTAAGTTACAGCTCTCAGTTACCCAAACCTCTCCTACTGCCCCCGTCTCCTCTCACCTCTGACCATGGTATACCAGACTCCACTGAGCATCACCCTCATGTTAGCACCAAATTTTGCTCCTTCACTTCTTTAAAAGCAAAACAAGAAAATCCATCTTTGGGCTATGGCTGAGGCTCTTCACAGAAATTACTTTGTTTTCAGTGGAAGTATTTTTCACTCAGGACTGAAGCTTCGTTACTATATTGGTTTTGACTTACAGCCCAATGCAAAACATTATTTCTAGAAACTGAACTATAACTCATTTCGGTTTATCTCTTTATCTCCTGTACAACACTTTGACAGTTGCAGGAAGATTTTTTTCAGAACTTGCGATGGCGCAGGAATGGCTGTTTCTGAGCACAATGCTAAAGTGAGAGTCCATGTCTCATTAGGGCTGGACTGCAGCATGCAGGTTTTGGTAGGCAAGTGGTTAAGCAGTTCAGTCTTGTTTGGGGGTAGTCTGAAAGGCAACTGCTGATTTTCAGCACTGCAAGAGGAATAATCAATGTTACTCAAATCCAAAAAAGCCTCTTGCCAAGGGAGTCTCCTGAGGTCACTGAGGCTCCCATGGATTAGGAAGGGCAGCAGAACAAATCCAGAGATTAGCAGAGGAGAAAAGTTGAAACAGAAAATGTGTGACATGGGAGGATTAGCACTCCAAAGAAGGAAAGCAAGTCACAGAAAAACAAGAACAGAGGAGAATGATCAGTTGGTGTAACCTGCTGCTGAGACTGCCGTACTTTACTTTCTGTAACTGTCAAAAAGACAGTGTGCATGTACACCAAATTAAAAGGCTATACAGGGAATCCCAGTAGTGGAACGTATGGAGTAATTGCCAAGTGGTTCAGAAAGCTTCTGGCTCACTTCTTAAAGCTTTGGAATGGGCAAATCAGTCCCAGAAAGCCTAAGACTTTACAAGGAATATTTTTTATGTTTCTTTGGGTGAACTGGGTCAGCCCTAGCCCAGTTACTGAACTGACAGCTCAATCAATCCTGTAGGAGGGCAGACATTAAAGGAAGAGTGGAATGGAGAAGCCATCTATGCAGAACACTCCAGGCTAATCCAGAATACAGAAATACGGCAGCACTATAGCCAGTACAATCTGGATCATCAAAGGGAGGGAGGCAAGAAGGGTGCACATCACTTCTCGGAAGCTTTCAGTGCTTCATTATAACATCATATAAACATTCGAAATATCAAGATCTGACAGTATTACAAATATTTTTTAAAAAAAAAGGCAACTACTTAACAGAAGTTAAGATGAAAGAAACATGTTCTTCTGAAAGTCTCTCTTGGAGCTATATAAATATGCACTGCACAACCTCCTTCCCTTTGGCCATGGGATTAGGTAGGTAGAAAAGCTGATAGGTAAGTAACATCCCTCAGAAAGCCTGGCTACCACCCTGCATCCTAAGGGCTGAGGAAGCTCAGCTCTGGACTTACACCACGCAGCTCAGGCTCAGCTTAAGGATAATTCTTCCTCAACACCTGTCAAACACCAAGAGCAGTCGGTGCTCTTGTGTGTGCAGCTGCACATTCCAAGAGATCACCAGTGTCTCTCCTATAGTTCTCACTTCAACAAGGCTTTCAGCTGGTGAGCAGAGAGGCACAGCCAGGCTCCTGGCACTCTCTTCACTTCTCCTAGCTACCAGCCCTTGGAGAGCCATGTTTCTAGGTACATCTCCCTTTCTCAAGAGACTCTGGATGATGCTGAGTTGTAAGCAAACACAGGTAGCACCTGAAGTACATCTAATGCAATCTGCTCATAACTTTGCTGAATTTGTGGTCTTTATTATGTATTAGGGAGTTTAAATACATGTAGAGAGAACAATAGTTGTTAGGGTAGGAATTTTTCATGCTCTTTATTTGCCCCCCTGCCTAAACTAATTAGGATCCTTTCTGAAAAGCAGAACAAAACTGAAACACATTTCTCTTAACAAAAGATTCTCCTTCATTCAAACGTATTCTTAAAGTGTTGCTCCTGGACATTGGGGAGCAGGTAATATTTGTGCAACTGTGAAGGACAGAGGAGGAGGGAGAAGTACACTGGAACATGACAGAGAAAAAACACAAAAGCAGTCAAAGCACTACAAGATTTAGTCAACCATGGGAGTGGAAGAGGAAGGAATATAAACGAGTAAGGTTGCTTTTAAACAAAGAGAAGGCCATGCTTAGGATGATTTGTATCATATCCCTATGCTGCATGAACAGAAATCAGAAGAGAGACCATGAAAAGATGGAAAAGATTGTGGCGATCCCTTCCATCTGGTTCCAGCAATTATTATTTATGGGCAAATGAAGCTGCCTTTCAATTATAAAGCATTACTTCAACTTGAAACAACTGCTCCCAGCGAGGCAAAATGATTAAACTGTTTCTTCCAAGGATTAATTTAAAGGCATTTGTAATGGTTTGAAATGAACATGGCTGCAAAGGTAAAACCTTTAGCTCATCATTTTGCAAACTTAGAAAGAGAGGCATGGGTGGAGATCACAACCATCTCCATATTGGAGAGAGGAACAGAAAGTAAAGCCAGGAGAAAGCCAGGAGAAACAGGCAAGGCTCTAATATGAAGGAGTGCAACAGATCCTACTCACTGCTTCAGCAATCACTATGGCTCAGAGAAGCTGATCTCAACAGTTAACAGCCAACAATTTGTTTCTCAGGTATCTTACTTCCTATGCCTGACAAAGTCCTTGCAAGTGGTCCGTGGCTCAGCCATGCTTCAGACCTCTTTTGCCACCCGGGTGAGCCGGATTCTAACACTGCACTCGTCCAATGCATACAGAGTTGTCGTACAGACATTCAGGACTGGCAAAGGCAGAACATTTTAGGTAAAATTCTCTTGAAACAAGAGCGATAAAAACTCTTGCTCTTGCTGTGCTGAGGAGGTCCGACAACCCCACAGTTTTATTTGGACATAGTCAGATATTAATGAGGATGAAACAAGACGAACTGTACCATTAGGGGAGAGCAGCTTCTTAAACTCAGAGCAAACACTAGGACTGAGATTACAGCCCGCCTATTCCAAAGCAGGAAAACTAACATGAAATTTAGTAACACAAAGAATGCTACATCAAGGTGGGCTAGCTTATATTACAGGATAAAATGGTGCACAGCTTAAGCATTTTTTCATGATCTCAGGATAACAAATTGATAAAGGAAGTAATTAGTAAAGACTGCTGAGCTGTGAAAAGCTCAAGGATTTGATCATAACGGATGCTTGGCATTTCTTGCAGTCATGCCAAATAGTGAAATGTATTTTGGGAATACATAAAAAATAAGAAAAACTGGGATCTCTGAGCAGCAAGTAAAGGTTTAATATTAAAGATAATATGAGAAAGGCCCCAAACTTTACACACTTATTTGGCCTCAGTTTTCAGCAAGAATAAAGATGCTGACCATGGGAACAAGGCAAGTTGGTAAACAAAGATGGGTACAGATATATCAGTGGGTACCAGAAGTCAAAGCCAGAACCCACAGAATGAGATTCACTTAATCTCATTTTAAGGAGTTGATAAATACATTGTAATTTCAGGCCCCTCCTTGCAATCAGAGAGAAATGAATAAATACCTTGATGTTTTAAATTCACCTAGCCCTCTTTCCAATCACATTCTAGGGTATGAGGAACTGCACCTGAAATCCACCTGATCAGAGAGAACCTAGTGGAGTGGCACAGACGCCGGGTGACTCTGAAGAGTTTAATGGCTGAGGTGAGAGGAAGCTGCCTCTCTCCCATAACTGGATACCTTAAAACCAAAACTAAACCACTCTCGCCTAGAAAATAAAATCCAGTTACCACAAACACAGCATAGGAAATCACAGTATGGTGGTACAAGGGTTCTGAATAACTGAGTTCATTACAGAGTACTTCCCAAGGACCAAAAATATGCAACTAAATTAGGGAAAGAGCAGGAGAAGGAAAAATGTCAACTACTGACTGTTCATCTGACCTAGCACCAGTCAAATATTTCAGCACATTTGAAGATATTGAAAAATAATCTGATCTCTAGAGGTAAATTAAAAAAATGTAGTTAACATGAGATGAATGTACAGATGATGGACCAAGCCCATCTAATTGGCTGTATGACCAGAAAATGAAGTAAAGCTATTTTCTCAGACTTCAGTAAAGCATGCAGTCAGGTAAACTGGAGAAAGACAAGGACCAGTAGACCAGGAAGGTGAATGGAGAGCTAAGTTAAAGAGCAAATGACAGTAGCTTGCATGCCAGTAGCAGCAGTGAACCAGAGAGGGCATTCCTCAGGTACTAGCCTTGTGAACATTTTATTTAGTATCTTCATTAGTGGTCTTAGCACAGTACGTAGGTTACTGATAGGCCTCAATAATCACACAGAAGTGTAACTGACATGACCACCCAGACAGAAGTATCATGCAGAAGGGAGAATTAGAAATAAGACTAAATACAAAATGAAAGGCTACATGCAGCTTTTCACAACTCACGATGCAAAAAAAATCTACCCTATGCTCAGAGAAGGATGCTAATATAGTAGCTGAAGAGTAACTGTGACAAAGATAATTTCAGTTTCACCAGGATCAGGGTATTCTGGGTGAGGTTTGTAAGAGTCAAGCTAGTATAGAACGGACTACTTAGTTCCCACCCCATGGAACAGCTGCACCCAATTTAGGGTATCTGTACCCAGAAATAAAAACTCCAAATGAAAATAAATGCTTAAGAATTCAACCAAACTTTCTAAGTTATAAGCTTTAAGAGCCTAGAAAAATCCCTTCCACACTTACATCCCATTGTCATGGGTCCTTAAGAACTACAAATAGGAGCACCTGGGCTAATGCAGATTAACAGCCTAAGTTAACCACTTTCTAGCAAGAAAAAACTTACCATTACCATAAACACTGCTGCTGCACTTGATGCCCTAAACAGGTGCAGTACAAAGAAAAATCTGCTACCCAGGAACACCTATTTCCCTGAATACTCTTTCGGGAACAAAAACTAGGAGATGCAGCACTGTACATTAAACGGAAAAATCTCAGGTTTCAAATTATCTGAACTCAGATATAACTCATATTTGAACTACCATGAAGAGAGCGCCAAGTGAGCAGCATACAGGCAAGATTAAAAAAAGACCATCGGAAAATCACTTAGGAAGAAGCAGGTAAAGCAGCACTTTGTCATGGAGCTGTAAACCACGTCTGGCACACTCCCTAATTCTGGGCTCTTTCCTCATCCACCTTGACTGATGAGCCTTCCCCACCAGATGGAGAGGGAAGCTGTAGCTCCTCCCTTGGCAAGGCACCCAGGCCTCACTGGACTTCCACAAGGATCCTGCAGATACTTTGTCCTGCTAAGATGGCTGCACTGGCTTAAAGGAGTATCAGCCACACAAAATTAGGTCAGAACTAATAGCTAATAATAGTTTCAGGTGCTGTCTCCCACGCCTACCATCTGATTATTGGGGCTTTCATATTACATTACCCACCCCCACTATTAATTTTCCCTTTCACTGTTCAAAAGACTCAAGTGAACAGGGAAATTACTTCCTATTCAGTGAAGATGGTGAATGTAGCAGTAATTAAATGAGCTAGAAAAAGAACAGCTAAGATTGTAGTTCTTTTTCCTCACTCAACTCAGTTTACAGGAATCTCAAGCGATACAGCAACAGGTAAAACATCCTCAGAACAATGGAGTCTATAAATTGTTGATATACCTTCCAGAGACACCGAATTCCATCCATAGCATTCATGCTAATTTTAACAAAGACGGGAACTGGAGAAAATAGTTAAAAGAAGAACACAGCAAGTGTGTGAAAAACCTGTTCGTGTAGCTTATAACCTCATGATAGAGAAAACCAGATAAGCTAGAAGGTCTCCTGTGATAACTTAGTTTTCAAAGCATGTTTGCATGCACTCTATCCCTGAACTCTGATATCAAGGCATTTACCTTGACTGTCACTCAGCTGTCTGTTAAGTTGCCCTAACAACTTCCTACCTCCCTCTGCTGCTTCTCATCCATCAGCACAGATGACGCTTCACTTGCTCTCGCCTTCTTATGCACTCCTTTGCACAGGGGTAGCTCCAAACTCCTTCCCAATTTCACCTCGGCATCTCTTCTGCATTGCTTTCACCCAGGCAAGACCCATCCAGCCAAATGAAATGAGGGGCTGAGGCAACTCCCAGGTCCCTGCTCTACCAGACATACCCAGCAGCCTCTCTTTTGACACTTTGCTCTTTCTCCCCTCGGCTCTGCTTTTCATTGTAATTTAACATCAAGATCATAATTCTAGTTTCTGCTTTTCTGCCTCTGGCTCTTACCTCAACCTCTGCTCTTGTTCCTGTCCTCTCTGAGCTCCCCTCTTTACATCAGTCTCTGTGAACACTATCATGGATCAAGCTACCAGGCCTGCTGTTTAGAAGACATGATCAGTTCTGTCAAGATCTCCCCTTCCTGCAGTCCAGACCTTCCAGATTCCTTGTATACCTCACCATGCTGCCCCCCTTTTGGGTCAGAGTGAAGCTCTCCCTTGTTCACCTCCAAAATTCTGGAGCTCATTCTCTCACACCTCTCATCCATCTACAAAGGCAGCTTCCACAGCCCACTTCAAGAATCCCACCAGAGCCTTTGTATTTTCTTCGATCCTGCTGCTTCAACCTCACAGAAGCTTGCCATACACATTTACAAAGCTCTGTCACTGTTAGACTTCACAGCCCTTTTTCCAATTCCAGCTTTACTGAGGGACATAAGGTCACTTCTAAACCAGCCAACCCCCAAAAACTCTCCTGCATTTTCTCCAAAGGGCTATTTGACTTCATCTACCAGCTTGACCATGCACAGAGAGAAGCAGGAATATTGGTGTGACACTGCACCTAAATTAACATGGCTACACAGCTTTTAGATGGTCAGTGAAGACACAGTTAACTACTAAGAACAGAATAACATTCACAGAGACCACCTGAGCAGAGAGGCATCTCAGCTGAAGTTAGAACCTTGGCCAGTAAGAAAGTTGTTCACAAAACAAGCATAACATACACAAACTATTTCATTTTCTTTTTTTTTAACATATACATAAAGCCCTTGTTGGAGAGGATGTACACACGCATTTCCCTCCTCCCCTTCTGAGGTAGTAAACTTGTGCTTAGGATATGGCACAAAAGAAACCACCACATGTTGCCGCTCTAAGCCATCTTCTGAAACTGAAAACTTATGTTCAGCCTCTCTGCATTTTCCAACAACCACTTTTCACCACTGTAGTATTTAAAGGCCTACATTCTGGGGAGGAAAGAGGTCTTGAAGCCAGTAGAATGCAGTTAACTGATAGCAATTCATAATTAGAAGTACTCTCCAACACAAGCCCTTTGAGCACTCTTCTTCTTGCTTGTCCCACACTCTGAAGCCAAGTCCCCAACCATAAGCAGTCACCTCTGAGTTAGACGTCTGAGTGGGAAAAACTGAAACCACATATCATTGCTGACACAATGAGACAAAATTTACACCCAGAAGTTTTCACATACAATTGAAAAAAGTGACCTGTCTGATGACAAAACGCCTCTCCCACATGCTCTGTTACTACCTGACTGGTCTTCACTGTCAGTCTACACAAAGTATCTTGAAACCATTTGGGCGCAAGCTCATTTGAAAGTTTCAGGACAAATCTCCATTCCCAAATAAAAAATGCTTTCCTTGCTGAAAGCAGAACATGTGAACAAACTTCCCATCTCAATTTACGGCAACAGCCACATGAGAATCAGCTTCAAAAAACTTCAGGGAAAACTTCTGTTTAATGAGGATTTTAACGGGCTGTGCTGAAAAAAAGGAGCAGAACTCGCCCCCTTTGCACCCCCTGATGCACTGCACTGCTCAATTCACCAGCACCGAAAAGCTGACTTAAAAACCTCAGACAACTGGCAAAAAGAGTTCCTGCCAATGAAGTTTACCCTGCATATCACAGCAGTATAAAAAAAGCTAACTGCTTCCCAGCAGGAGCTGGTAAAGCAGTTTCCAAAGGCTGCTTCCTCTAAGCTGTGCTGCAGTGTCAGCCCGGCCTCGTTTGGCAAGGCACTCCCAGGAGAAGGCAGTCAACCCAGAGCTGTCCAATCCCTGATTCTCACCTTACTGGAGAAATTAAGAGCATTTCAACTTTCCCCTCTCTGCTGCTTCAACATCTCTCTACATGTCCCCTTTACTTCCTTTCATCCCTCACTGGCAGCTGAGGATTACTGCTGAACTGGCATCTTCCTCTTAAGCCGGTTCACATGGCCATGACTGCCTGCTGGCAACCAGCAGGGCCATCCCTCGCTGCTGTTTACAGACAGGAAAGACTGAGGTGTGTGACCCAGCCAGCCCCTATTAAAGATAATGCTATCACAGCTCCAATTGTTCCTGTCTACATCTGCTGGTGGGAGGAAATAATTGACATGTCTGAACTGAACAGGGGATGTCAGCAAGCCATGAATCAGAAAGCTGCTTGTGTCAGGAAACTTCAACCATATGTTGCATTAATAAAGGATTTTTTTTCCGTAACTGTGCTAATAAACAGCAACTTCCCATTATTTGTCCCTATTTCTTCCTATTCGCACAGAAGCAAAAGGCATGGTGTTGGGGAGGCAGCGTGGGGAAAGGCAGACACCTAAATGCAAAACCAGAGGTAAACCTTTCTGGTGCCTTGTACACAATTGCAGCCATAAACAGTGTTTAAAGTGAACAAGACCTACGCTGCCATGAAAATACAACTGCTAGAAAACAGGAAGCACTGCAGGATTCACATGCATGTCCTGAAGTGCTGAACTCTAAGCCAAGTCCTCAGAAAAACATACAGACTGAAAAACAATTGAGGTGTTCTCCATATCAGCTTCTACTGACCTACAGCAGGACCCGCTGTGGGGACAGCTTGGCCCCGGGAGTGCCCTTTGTCACCAGCCTTCAAGGGTTTTTTACTTTACACAGCACCATTTTCAAAGAAAAGTACTAGGATTATAACTGGTTGAGTTGCAATGCTTGAAGTAAAATACAATAAACTATGCTCCAAGGCATCACACTCACCTTGATAAGGCTTGGTTTCTGTTTCATTGTTACCAGCACTATCTTGATTCAGGAGACTGGATTCCTTCAAGCTGCAGTGCTTGCTGTATTCTCACATCTAGAAGTTCACCATCCAGAAGGTAATTTAAGCCCTTCCTCTACCATGCATTTTTATCATTCGCCCATTTTACATCCTAAAGCATTTGACTGGCACAGGCCAGGTATTTCTGTTGTTTGGGTAAACATTAATGCTCTTTTTGAAAGTCCCCTTCCCATCTTTATGCAGCCTTAAGCAGATATCCTAACAAGATGGAAAGACATGGAGACAGAAAATTTTTAACTATATTTAGCATCTTTATGGCAATGAGACATTTTCAGTTGTGCAATTCAAAAGAAGGAAAGTCATTTCACTATTGATAGATCTTGAGTTTTGACGTTCCATTTTTTCGCCTATTCCATTTTTTTAACTCCAAGTTAATTCAGCTGCTCAAAGCTTTTCACATTCTTCAAGAAATATTTAAAATACACTAACTGAATATGCCTTTCCCAACACTGGCATTGAAATAATTTCCCTAATTAATGGTTAAGATGGCCAAGAGACACTCCCAATTTCCTTAGAAAATGGGTGACTATCTGCTAATCACACCCTTATCTAGGCCACATCATTACTTATGGCTACGACTGTTAAATGAGGCCTGGCTCAAGTGAAGATGGGAGCATGCTCATCTTAATTGAGAGCCACTTGTGCAAACTCTTTGCCCACACAGTTCATGTTACTACTCTGGTATGTGGGCTCTTCACGTATGGGAGTTACACCAGCATGTGTGGGAGGTAACCAGTCTTCCGCAACAGTCCTGTAAAGTGCACTGCTATGCAGAGCAGTAACAGAGGGACCATGGCTGAAGCCTTGTTTCATAACCAAAGGAAGTGAGTGTTGCAGACATGGGTTAAAGGTGGACAGAAAAACAGAGAAGCAATTTGATTTTGATGAGGATGTGTCTGCTCTGAAAGAACTATTGAAAGCTGTATATAAAAGTCTGGCTGAGCTGCTTCATCACATTCTCCTAACTAAAATTTGAGTGGCATAATTTACACAAAACCAGTAAAATTTCTCTTCTGAACCAGGCAGCTTAACTAAAGACAAAAATAATCTCAGAAATTTGTAGGTAAGACTAGACATTCTCTTCACAATTATTATAAAACCTCAAACATATGGAAGGAAAAATAGCCCAATGTGTATTATTCTCAGGTTACTGAAGAGCTCATCGAGCTGGGCTTCTCTCTTTAATAAGGCCTGGTGTCTAAACAAAAACTCAACAGGGGGAGGGGAGAAATGGAAATTCTCAAAATAAACTAGTGTTATTGAAACACTGCTAGATCCTAAATAAAACACAATACTGACCAAGTAGAGACAGAGAAGACCTGGCATGGCTCCAGAACACAATAACCATTTGTCTTCTTTGCCAGAGGCAAGCAGCAGCTGGGGGTGCCACTCAGGGAGATAAAACAGCACCAAGCTACAGCTGGAGGATTACTCCCAGGAGCAGTGCAATACATAAGAATAAAAGATGACAAGTTAGATGAATGCCCTCTGAGAACCTTTTCAGAAAGGACTAAGTGTTCTTTAGGAGAAGCAGGAAAATTAAGGATGCAAAAAACTGCCAACATAGTTTTGCCAAATTCACTTGGGAGTGAAAACGAATCAACATGCAAAAGGAATCTGAATCAGCCTGAAATCCTGCGAGGAAACCCTGGTGGGCAGATCCCCAAACAAGGCAGTATAGAGCATTTTCTTAAAGAGTGAACGGGAACCCTTTGAAACACTCTCCAAATCTTGCAGAATGATTATACATAATGCAAAGGGAACTTCTGAGTGGCAGAAAACATCTCAGGCATTTCATAACGTAACAGGAGAAAGAAAGCAGAAAGCCAGCAAGTCGTTGGTATTTATTTATTCTATAGTAATACCTGCTTTAACTTTAATGCTATAAACATAATCCACGGCAAAATCAACCTTTTGGGGAAAGGTATAAGACTGGAATCAAAATAAGAAATCCTTCACAATGCTATGTTTTCTGTAACATAACACATGTCCTTGCATTTCCTAACTGAGTTCACTCCCCATGTGGCTGCTTCAGTACGGAATATACTAAATGACAACAGAAGTGTAGGTGACTCAGAAATACACCTTTGTGGTAATACAATGAAACATGCAAAAAGGATCAGACCAGCAATACAGGAAGTTTTCCTGCTGAGGGATGTCACAGCTAAACTGGGAATGTCTTCTCAAGTGCAAATGGGAGGGAAGGGAGAAAAAGGAGAAAAAAATTCTATTGTAGAGCATCAAGCTTTACATAAAGTAAATTATAGCCCTTTCTAAAACACCATTAGGTGAATATATGATATCCTTGGTACTGACATGGAATGGAAAAAATTTCTTTTCTGCACTTTTCAAGGCTGCCAGGAAAAAAAGCACTAAAACGTTGGAAGGAACGTAGTGACGAGCAATACAAAATAGGCAAAAGGGCTCAATTTCCACCAAACATGGCTAAGATCTCCAAGGCAACATAAAGATTCAGGTTCCCAGGTCACAGCTAAATTTAGTTAGGTACCTAAATTTATTTAGGCACCTAAATTTCCCAGGCTGTTAGTTTGAAACTCTTAGGTTACAACAAAACAAATAAGTTACCATAAGACAAAGTCTGTGGATTTACAGCTCGTCAACAACACTAAGGTAGGTAGCTGTGGAGCAACCCTACTTTCAGCCAAGGAGAATGGGCTGTACAGTAAAAGAGTATCAGCAT
Source organism: Psittacus erithacus (assembly GCA_009867235.2). NCBI lineage: Eukaryota > Metazoa > Chordata > Aves > Psittaciformes > Psittacidae > Psittacus > Psittacus erithacus. The sequence continues at coordinate 22,140 of WYDI02011638.1, forward strand.
CGGAAAGGTTCTATGCTAAAAGAGATATAATGCTTATGATGAGCAGCATACAAAATGGGTTATCTAGGACTGATGGGATGAAAAGAAGGAAACGTATGGGCTAATTTGGAGAAAGCCTTCCTGGCAGACAAATATGTTAGACCACGGAGCGATCTCCCACAGGAACTGCTGAGAGCCCAGTTAGTTGGAGCTTTTCAAAGAAAAATTTACTCTAAACAATAGACAAAACATAGGAAACAATCCTGCACTTCAGGGAAACAGAGCATAGGTATTTCCGCATCTAGAGAGGCCCCCTCCCCAATTTAACCAACCAGAAAAGCTTTATGCAGGTCTGTTTAGAACTGGGTCCTTTCTTTGCCACAGCAGCTTTGCTCCCAGAAAAGCATGACACCACCACCATGCAGGGAATCAGGTCTGTTCCTTCCTGTAAGGCAGCAGCAGTTCTGTGACCGCTTCAATCTTTGCACTGCCTGCTGCTAGCTCTGTGCCATACCAGTCTGCAAGATGTGAAACTGAGACCAAGAAAAATTACCTACTGCATTTGAAAATGACTGACAATCCACTCTGTAGAGATGGCAGACATTTGCCATGTCTTTAACTGCGGCAGGCTTGCAGGGTTAGTGTTCTGGGATATTAATGTATTGCTTACTACAGACATGTGTCATTCGAGCTTTAACTGGAGCTTTCCTAGTAAGTCTGCTCTGAGGTTTAACAAGTCCTTACAGAGCTCAGCTCTGTGGCATTCACTATGCAATAGGCAGTGGTACAACTGAATACACTAATTACACAAAGAGGCTTATCGTAGTTAGACTGCAGCCATTAACTGTCCTTTAGCAATACAGGGCTGAGTTTATTAGCTGTGACATATAGTACTTACAAAGAGAAACACCAATGTAAATGTATTTTGGTAACTGCTGCGTGCTGTAACATGCTCTGTGGTTCCAGGCACTTCCTTGTACCAACTACCAACAACCAGGACTTCTTAAAGTCAGGTTCATTTCCTGAATGGACAAAAACCTCTCTCTCCACAACGAAACTTAAAGAAGTGACTGTTTTTAGTATCTGGAGAGTTCATAGTCTCTACAGAATGCGCACTTTGACACCGAACAGGCTACCAGGGCAGTTAGGAAACGCCCTACGCAAGCATAACTGATTTTATTTGCTGTCTGATAAGTTTTCAGAAGGACCCTTGGCTCACCAGTAGCTAGGTAGCAAAGATTACAGGTCATGTATTTCCACAGCACATCCTGAGTCAGGTGTATCAACACTGCAGGCATCTACATCTGATAAAGATGCTGTAAGAGATGAAGGTAGTTCATGCAAAGGATGCCCTGTCATATTTATTACTGTCATGAGTAACTGACAGTAAGACTTCACAGCTCATCATCCTTTCCCACTGAAATCTATTATGTTTATTCTCCTTCCTGCCTTTACAACCCAGGGTGACCCCAGAAAGCACAGGCACTAGACAATTCATCTGCAGGCTGCACTGGCAATGAGTACTATGCCATGGGCAGGCTCAACTTGGGCTTTCCTGCTAACAGTGGCAATTTCAATTTTAAAGATTTTATTACATGTAGACATAAGCAAAATAGAAGAAGAGCTGACATATGCTTAAGTACCATTAAATTTATCAAGATAATACACAACAGAAATTGTTTCTATGATTAAAACCAATAAAACACATGCACACATATAAGATACCTCCATCTGCCTTTTTTTTTTTTTTTTTTTTTTCAATATAGCTGATCCTATAATATACAAGAAAATAGGAGAGCGGAATTATCCAGAAATTTTCAAAAAGTTACTAACGCTTATTTTTCATTCACCTTATTTACACTTGCCACAGTTACTGGCATAGCAATAAAATAGAAAGGCAGAGCTATCCCAAAGCAAAAATTAACCCACAGCAGGGTATAGCATGTGAGAAGGCTCCCAGGTATCTACAATTGCAAGAGCACATTCTTAAAATACACTGACTTGGCATGAAATCTCACAAGAGCTGGGGCTGGAAAACCAACAGAACTCAAGGGAAGTAAAGCAGAAAACAGCTGGAACCATCAAGGCTGGTATGATGGAAAACCAGGGGCTTTCCTGCAGGAAGAGCAGCTACTGGTGAAGCTGGGGCACCACAATCCAGTTACGTCACCACCACAGCCACCTAAATGTAACCAGTGGTGCTTGAAGGCAGACGGGAGGAGAGAACAAAGTGGCTCCCCTCCCTGTTGCCCAGCACCTGCCAGGCCACACTGCACAGAGCACCAATAGTACAGACTGCACCTGCAAAATGAAGGAGAGCAATTTTGCAACAAGGATTTTTAAACAAAACAAAACAAAAACCCAGGCAACCATTAGCCCCACACATCCAGTTAGCTCTCCTCCCCACTAGATCTTCCTCTTTTTGCAGCCTCCCTCCTGTTTTTGTACCCCTTCTAGTCACCTCTTTGTCCCATGGTCGCTAACAGATCAGTGCCCATGATGCAGGAAACCTGTCTTTATCAAAGCAGCTGGTCAACAAGTGGTGATCTGGTGAATTGACTAGGGAAAACACATTCGCATTGTACAAAGGTGTATGTCAAGCAAGAGAAGGCAAAATTCAAACTATGCAAGTAATTCTGTTGGGAAAACTGTTCACTACCTCTCAGAGGCTCTTAAAACCTCTTCAATCACTTAAAGGCTCTTAAGTCCCTGATGAGGTTCAGACCAATACTGCTAATGGGCCAAACTAAGGCCCAGAAAAATTACTCAAGGTCTCCAACATGGGAATGAAAACAGGTATTTTAACTGCTTGGAACAGCCACCACAAACTGGCTTAAAACATGTGCGGCTAGGGGTTTTGTTTTTGCTCCCTTTAGCCAGCTGTCTCCCCAGGGAACAATAAAATCCACAGAAGAGCCAGCCAGCCTGACCTCTTCAGAAACCTCCTGCCTTACTGCACTGTGCAGAGGGACCAGCTTTCCCAGCCATACACTTCCCCCATCATTTTTTCACTTCTGATCCAGCAGGATGCAAGTCACTGGAAGAGGCACCTCCACTCTAAAACCTGAGCTTGCAGGCTAAGGAACTATATCTTACAAAAGGCAACTAGCCAAATGCTTGACCTAATGTCTACCTGGTTAACTTGAACCATGATTATAGCAGCATGTTTGGGATCAATAGGCAAGAAGGGTAGAATAAGACGTTACAGCACATTTTGCCTCCTTCTGCTGGCAAAACTTCTCAGTTCTTACCCTTCAATATACAGAAATACAGATAGAGCCTGTCAACAAGAAAAAAATGGAGATTCACCCTGCAGCAGAGACTAAGAATATATACAGGAGAATTCAGTTGTTTTCTTCTCTGCCAAAAATAAACGTCTCGAGTGCTTCAAGTAACTTTTAAGTATTAAAAATAGTTTATGAAAAATGGGTGTCTTTCAAGCTCTCTCCTTCTATGGAGAAGTTCCCAGCAAGCATGGTAAGAAATAACTAAGGCCTAGCTGCAATTAATTTCCAGCCCATCCAATAAATTGCTCTTTATCATTTTTATCTCAGATTGACACAAAACAGATAGATGTAAGCTAACCATCTACTACACAAACATGACAGTGGCAAAGTAACAACTTATTGGACTTATTCTGGGCTCTCTGATTTGGTTGGATTTCACTTTAGAAACCAACAGCAAGGGAATTATTTTTACCAGGGAATATGAGGTTTCTCCTCTTCATCCTGTGCCTGTACGAGGGATGACCTTTGTTTTCTTGTAATAAAACTTTACTTTCCCAGTCTTTATGTTAGACATACCAAGCTCATGACATTAGTTTGCTACTTCAGAATCAGAAAGTTGCCCAGAATTTTGGAGAAAATGGGAAGTATCCTCAAAAACATGTCTGGGACTGCTCTGTCTACATGGTATTTGAAAATGCAATGGGAGACAAGGCTGTGGCACATTCACACTCGTGTTAGCCTGATTCTTTCTGCGAAAATGAGCAAAGGAAGACACAGTGGTATCTACTTTGGTCCAGAATAACAACGTAACTATGTATAACTACATCTCTTCAACAGATTGAGCAGTCCACATGGAAAAATGCCACTGTTGCCACCTGTAATGGCTGATCCTGCACCCCACTTTCCCAGCTACACCACAGAAGCAGTCCCACAGCTCTTGCCCAGAGGCACCACCTCCAACCACAAGACATGCCAGACAGCAGAAAAGGTTTTTAACCTGCACGGATCTTGGCACTGTAAAGCTAGTCTTGTTTACACGACTGGCCCAGTCCCCTCTGACAAAACCAAACTAAGCAAAACCCCTATCAGCCACAAATAGGTTGAGATGTTAAACTCAATCATGAAATGAGAACAGCCTTCAGGTCCTTCCTGTTAATTTTCTTACACCCTGGTATAGACTCGCCAAACATCCTCCTGAAACCCTGCTTGCAAATAGATGTCAAGGCAAGAAGTCGCCCTGTGCTATTAGAAAAAGCAGTTTCTCACCCCTTCAAAAAAGCATATTAAAAATGCAGCAATACGCTGCTTTTTTTTTTTTTTTTTTTTCTTTCTTTCCAGGGCAGAGGTTCTGCAATTCACCACACTACTTGCTTGGCTTCTATATTTATGTCTGCTAAATCTGACCAGTTCCCACAGAACCAAAGGCCTCCACAGAATACCAAAAGTATCTCATCTTGTGGGGAAAACCCTTTAGTTAAAAAAAGTAAAGAAAAGTTTCATCTGAAATTTGTATTAAATTTGTGTTACTTGATTCCTACCCCCCACATAACTACCATGCATATGGAGTATGCATGTTCTTTCTGCACACCATGGTATCTCGTTAACGTCGAAGGAGAAAGTGTAATCACTAAAACATTAACAGAAATTTCTTATTCTGTGAAGCTACTAGGAAATAAAAGGTTAAAAGCCTGTAGGTTTAGCTTGCTTCTACTGCATTGCCAATATGTAGTACATTTAAAAATGTAATTTTTTTTTAACAGAGCCACAAGAAACACAAATACCAGAGTTGTGCTATTTTGTATAATTACGATAATCTCATGGAGACTGGAATTCTCCTGATGACACACAGGCTGTTGGCATGTGGAATTTTGTATATTTTACTTTGAAGTTAGAAAAAGAGAAGTCTCTCCAAAGTGACCAAAAAAACCCCAAAACTGATGTTTCTATAAATGTTCATTGAGAGAAGGACACCAACAGATTGGCTACAGCACGGAGACCTGAGAGGTTCTGCTTTCCTGTGCCCAGAACTAGAAGTCACCCATGCACATTTACATCATTAAGTAATAAAAGAGTTCTCAGAACAACTCAAACACAACAGTGCAACAGTAAAGATGGTCAGAAAACCTGCTGGCATTAGAAAATGGAATTCATTCAGAAAACTTTTTCAGCTATGCTTTTGGGGGGTGGGAGGAAACAACAGACAGAACAGGACTCACACACACAAAAGCTTCTGCAGAGAGAGCTGCTGCATTCATCTTTGACCCCAGAGGAAGCTATGCTAGAGCAGTTGACATTTTCCACAAACATTAATAGCAACTGTTCAGCACCTCTGAAAAGCAGGCTCATTACTTAGCAACTTACCGTCAGGTTTCACATACAAGAAGGACCAATATGGTCATCTGACTTGTCCTACCACCCAAGCCACAGAACTTCCCCTCACCATGACCATTGTAACTGACAACTATCAAATTATTTATACTTGCAAAAATAATAAAATCACTGTTTTAGACAGTTTGAACTGTGAAGCTAATTTGATACCTAATAGTATCTTTTAATGATTACTTCCCATCAACTAGAGCACTTCATTTCCATTGCAATGCTTGCAAATTTAATCTTCCAACTACACTTTCTATGTCATAGTAATAAAAATCACTTTCCAAAATCTGGAGAAACACATGAAAATTTAGTGCTGGCAGCATTAGTTCTGCTACATTTTTATTTTCAGAACATTAGAGCCTGTCTCAGGCTGCAGTTCAGCATTCAGGAGCAGGCCAGCAGGCAGGACTCTAAGTGAGGTTAGTTAGGGGACACTACTCCATGTGTTCGAACTTTCAGGTTCCACCTTCAGCTAGCAGTTAGCACCACAGCTTACAACCTAGGATGTGCTGCAGGCAACACAGGAGGTGCAAAGCTCTCTGCTGCCTGACTCTGCAGGAAACAAGGTGTGACAAGCAGCATAAGCTGGCACACATCTGCAAAGAGCAGAAGGGAGCCCAGCAGCTTACAGGGGACTGTCCCATCATCAGTGCTCCCTATACATAAGTCACCCACAAGCTATACTCGCATGGGTTAACCCCATGCAGGGCAGGTCTGTGGTCACACACAGAGTCATGCATGATCTGCCTCTTTTTAGGCAGAGCAGACCTAACCTAGCTTTGCCGGGGATGCTGCCTGGCCTCACTGATGTGGCATGGGGCTCAGAAGGCTATAAAGTCCCATGGAGAAATAAAGCCAGTCCTGTGCCGCACTAGCATAATTTTGCAACCTCAAAATGAAGAGCTGGCTCGCCTCCAGCCAACTTCAACTACAAACACAGGACAGACCCCAAACATACATCCTTCAGTACAGCCTGTTCTGAACACCACAGCCCAGACATTTGCGAAGGAGAACAAAGGGCACAGGGCCAGTGTGAAGAGTGGTTTTAAGTTTGAAACTTGCTCTTCAAAAGCTCTGTCCTACACTGAGAGCAATGGGTGGTGGGACTTTCAAGCATTGGGATACACATTTACCAAAGGCCACCTGGTTGGTGAAC
>WYDI02011638.1:28977-49226 GCA_009867235.2 Psittacus erithacus
GCGGGGGGGGGAACAAGCAGGTTACATGCTTTTCTAATTTACAACTAAGCTTAAACCACGACACCTGCTTATGCTAACAGCAGAAACACTCAGCTCAAAAGGAAGCCCCATATGTAGAGCTCAAACAAATAAACCAGTAGAACTCTATAAACTAAGAAACAAAATACAAATCAACGACCAGCAAGTTATATATATCTTTGACATAAATACATGCTTTTGGCATGGAGATTAAGTGACTTGAACTTTTGGAAGACATGCCATTACTCTATTTTGATCATCTTATCTGAAAACTACAACACAGAAAGCATTATCTAATGCTTTTAGTGTTAGCCTTAACAAAACACATACACAAATACTATTTGAATGGTCTTCAGTTTCAGAATTAGCTTGTATGGGGTTTAACACATTTATTCTTGGTTAAGTGCACAGGTTTTGAAATAGGTGAAATGACAAACATGAGGCAAAGGATATTAGATTGGTATCCATTGCTTTTCACGGAAATCATACAGAAAAGTCTGCCATATGATTCCCCAACAAGACCGAAATGACAGGAAATATTGTATGTGCTTTTAAATGCAAACAAGTGCAATAAGGGCACTTGACTGAAAGCTCTAGCCACAACTAATAGTTTCTCATTCCCATCAAATGTAAGTTTTTCAAATCTCTAACTGCTGCTATCATCTGCAGAAAGGATAGCACCACGTAGGATAATATTTCTATGCCATGCACAGAACAAGACAATTCAGACAGGTTTGGTCTGACCCACCCCATCAGGTTAAACAAACAGCAAGGTAACCCTGCTCAAAACAGACTATATCTCTAAAGGCATAACCTTGCCCTGCCTCCTTATAGCTTATTCATCTTAGATAACCCATGACCTTGATGACACAGTGAAGTATGACTGTCAGCATCTGTAGTGTTACAAAGTTAAGTGTGCAGCATGATAACCTTCATGTCAGTGAAGTATGCTACACCGAAAAATCTCTGCCCCTTGGTGTTAAAATACATTACAGACACAGTTTTGATTTTGCAAATGGAGAGAGATAATTCAGGACTGTTCTCTTGTTGAACTGCTCCAACTTACAGGTTTGTTGTATGGCAGGGTAAGTTAGAAATTGAGGAAAAGACTTGAGGTCCTTCACCAAGTCAGTCTCCCTATTTTAGTACAAAATACCATTGCTCATGCCTGGCACTGTATGTTTATACCTTGCTGATTTGTCTTCCTTGAACACACCAGATTCTAAGGTCAGGGGACTGAGTATTTGAAATGACTGCAGGAATACCAGCAACAAACTGAACTCACTTTTTCATTAAACTTAGATTCGTACCCAAACTCCTTGAAAACTCAGGTAACACTATAGCTAAATTCAAATACTGCAATTTGGTTTATTCTTGAAAAGCTCGAGAAATGGTAGAATTTCTTCAGCCCACGTCCCAGAATCAGAAAAAAAGTTAAAATAAAGCATTACCTTTCAACACTCAACATTTCCCCCACCTACTAAGTTCCCTCCCAATCAGTATGATCCATAAACATAGTATCAGCTTTGTTCCTGTCAAGTTACTGTTGCCTAACACATGCAGACTTGTGGCATTTCCCATTCTTTTACTGTCCATACCTGAGACCCCAAGAACAACTTTTAAAAGATCAAATGTTTTCTGCCTGCATTTACTTTCACCTCCACAAGTGCAAGCTAAGTCATTTAAGTCAAACAAGTTATTAGTATCAGTATACAAAAATAAATGCCCTGAAATATGCAGACGTTCAGACTTCAATTTACAATCCAATCCCTCTTGATCTCAAAAAATCCACAGCAACCTAAACAAGATTAAAAATCCCACCACTCTCAAGAAAAGAAAATTTGATTATTAGAAACAGCAGTCTTACAGCATTAGCACAGGGCTGTAGAGCTGGAAAAACAGCCCAGACCCTAGACCCCTCAAGAGAACTTTTACTCCTTAGCTATTACTTGATGAGCCACTAAGAAGATTTAACAGATTAAAGTGTGAGTTGCTTTAATATCAAATAGTTCCTCCTATTTTAAATACTCAAGAGATGCTCCATTGCAACAGCTGCAAACATCCCATGAACAACTACAGAAGCAGAGAGCATCATTCTATCAGGATGACAACCATGTATGTAAAGACTGAAAAGCAAAGAAGTTTAGTCACACACAGAAACATGGAAGTGAGTTGCTTTCTTTTGTTTTAAATTTCTATTTAATTGCTGTTTCTGGGTGTTTCCTCACTGGTTTATGGTTCATCATACTAGCATGAGAATGTTGTAGGCAGCCTCACTGTGCAATAGGCTGTTGCTAAGTGATCCTCTGCAAACATACAAAGATCTTGAGATAAATCATAAACAACTCTGATAGATTCAATAAATATAGTTGTAGCACATCTTATGAGAAATTAAAATTCCCAATCATCAGCAACTATGCTTGGTACTCCTATCTACTGAAGTAAACTGTTAGCTTTTCTTTTAAACATTAGCTTGATGGTATTACTACATCAAGACGTGGCTACAGACAGACCTATCTGGGCAGTAACAAAGATGACCTTCAAGACAGCATTTCCACGAACAGATTATTTTTCATGCATGATTATACAGCGTTTACATTGCAATTCCTTACACAAAGCAAAGACAACAGCATAGCATTACCTGTAAATCACTTATGCTGTAGGCAGAGTTGAGCTGTACCTACTGCAGGAGTGTCATCGACAAAAGTTACAGAAAATGATCCTCAAAAACTGAATATTCCCATATTAAGCATTAAGGAAAAGGTAAAAGTTGACAGATTTGTTGATTTGAAAAGGACACAACAAAAGAGTCACAGTGCCGAGAGCTGTGAAAACATACAGCAGACCCCCTATTGGCTGATAAGAAAGCACAGGATGCCTCACAATGACCTCAGCTTACTCAGAGTACCACAACTCCTGGGACATGACCATGGCTTAGCAGCTGCATGAGAACAGCTTTCAAGTCCCAGGCACTCAACAGCAGTGGACTGGTCACACCTGCTTTCTAGAAGTGCCTTTGATTTGAGCTCAGTCCCTCCAATTGCTCTCCCACTGCAACCCTGCAACCACAGTGCTTCCAGCCGGTTGCCTGGGGTTTTGCTGCGGCAGCGGCTGAGTCAAGCACTCCCTCCTCCATTACTGCCTGGAGATGCCCTCCCTGCACCAACAGCGTAGAGTGGTTGGCAGGGTAGGGACTTGGTAACCAAGGCCAGGAGTGTGGCAATGCAGACATGCCGAAAACATCATTTAAACCTCAGTGTCTAAGTCATAACTTGACCATTTAAGAAAAAAGAACTCAACAATGCACGAATTATAAAGATGGCTGGGAAAATGCATTTCCATTTGCTATCTAACTTTCCACTGAGCAAACTAATTACCCACTGACCACTAGGGCGTGCTGCTATCCTCTTCCCTTCCTTCCGACACACTGAAGTGGGACCTACACTGTGCTAATACAGAGGCAAATATTAAGCCTCTGAGCTGCTGTACAAAATACTGACTCTCCTAAATTAGTAAAAAGACATTACACTGACTGACCCTTCAAAGCCACTGCAAGACCTGGACCATACAGGATACACTCAACACACTGTCCCTGCATGCAACCTAATGACCAGCTCTGGCACAGAACTATCATATCTATGCAGCACTCAGTGCTCATAGAGCCAGTGCAGCTTTTGTGCAAATCCACTTCTACAGGCTTAGCTGAAAAGGTCCAGATTTTAGGAAGCACAGGGGGACAAAAAAAGAGAAAAAAAAACCCAAAAAAACAAACAAAAGAAAACCACACAAAAAAAAAAAAAAAAACAAAAAAACAAAAAACCAACAAAAAAACCAAACATACACCAAAAAAAAACCCCAAAAACCAACCAAACAAAAAAACAAAAACAAACAACACAAAACACATAGTGATGCAATAGTGATGCATCAATTAATCACAGAAGCAGGATGAAGAAGCTCAGAAGAGACCCAACAGGCAGTAACATCTAAGACAAGCAATCACAGCATTTAACAAAAGAAAGCAGAGAACTTGAGCATTCAACACACCTGTTAAGCAAGACTGACGACTGGGGTGTAGTTTCCTCATCCAGCAGGGACTGAACACAGTGAGAGCAGTGCACTTTACCAGCAGGAAAAAGATCCTCTGGCCAATGCAGGAGCATCGCTATTAGAAACCCACCAGCAACTCTAACCTGCCCTTTTTGGCTCGGAGAGGGAAAACAGTAAGAAGCAGGGACTGGTGGGAGGATCTGGCATCAGCAGGGAGCAAATGCTATCTGTACCTGATTTTTAGTCACCTAGTTCACTGATAACCAGCCATTAAGGCCTTGAATGTTATGCAAGTCACTGCAGCAGGCTCATGAACATGTAACCTGCTTTGACTCCATTTAAAACTGTTTTGTACTTAGAAAGTTCTGTTTCCCCCCTTTAAAGCCACTTAAGGATGTTATCATAAAGGAAAGGTATTACGAGATAAGCTCATCTAGGTCATAGGAAAGAACATTTTCCAAGCTAACATAACGTACAAATGATCTCTCTGCAATCAACATAAATTCTCTACAGACTGCAGTTAGCTTTTCCTCTAATCTTTGCCATCAGTAAGCCAAGGAACAACTTTAACAGTAACTATGCTGCTGAGGTTACAGAGCAGTGAAGTTGTGCAACAAAGCTTCTTTTACAAGAAAACAATTTCAGATGCACTTAGACCTTTGAGTAAAGGAAGCTCTTGGGTCCAATCAACAATTTACTACAAAAACAAAGCTAAAAAGCTTTCTTCAGTTTGCAAAGTCAGCCAAAAATTCCTCTGTAACAGTTGTTTCCCTTACATTTCAGTCTCTTTATAGTATTAGCTCAGATCCAATGGCATCTTTTCCATCCCATCGTCCGATGATTCTGTCAGAACACTGTAAATAACTTGTTTGCACTTTGGCAACATACCAGGAGGAATATATTTTTTTATAATAAAAAAAGGTTTTCACTAAGTATTGGACATACATATGTTATAACACTCGCATGAGGACACAATCTGTAAGTTAACATGTAGAGCAACTGTAGACACAAACCCCTTTTTATTCAGGGAAGTATGTCAGATGTGAAATTAAATGACTCTACTGTAATTCACTGAAGAACTTCAGGCTGAAAAAATTATTAGTGAACTCAAGTAAGACACCCTGGATCCTAAAATAACAGACAAAGAATACTATAAGGTAAGTCCATTGCATAGGTATGACAGAAGTGGTCTATGGTTTGTATTATAGGTGTAGATTCTGCTCTCCTGCTCATAGCCTCTGTCATCCTACTTTTCAAAGACAAAGGAGCACCACCCACAGTTCAAAGCTTTTTCATCATGACTGAAATGTCAGATATCTTAATGACTGGTTGACAGCATTGCCTTAGGATCTTACAGGTCAACAAGCAAACTTCAAGCAAAACTACAAAGGACAAGTTCTCTTGACAAGCTTTTACTCATCTATACCATGAGCGACAACTAATTCTTTCAAGTCCTTTACAAAAATAACCTAAACATAAGAACAACTGAAGTAAAATGCACAACGGCAACACCATTTCAGTGACAAATCTATGCTATATACTGAAGGTAGTCTTGGGTTTACTTTGTTTTTACTGTGCAGTTGAGTCACAGAGAGTGCACCTACATACGGAGCTTCCTAGGAACAAAACCACAGCACTGTACGGATGGATGCACAGGAGGGGAAGCAGCAGAGCACAGGCTGTGACTACTGTGCCTGCAACTGCCTCACAGCATGGCATGGAAAAAGCTCAGCAGCTTCTGTGGTTCCTCTGGCTCTGGGATTTATATAGATTCATTACTGACATAGCACACTGTCTTTTTAAATATACTAAGAGTATCATCCCCCGTAAGAGTCTGAGCAACACAGATGCATCCACAAGAACCTGCCAGAGGAGGGTTGTCCTCAGCCTCTGTCCCGGTATATAGGAAGAAAGTTAACTCCAGCCCTCAATCCTCTTCTCTTTGAAAGAAGTTTGCCAAAAGAGAGACTATTTCCACCACTTGCTAAGGGACTGCTTAGGGCAGATCATACCCTTGGGTATTCAATTACTATTTCAATCTGTTTGTTGACTGTGGTTGGCCCACCCTTGCTCCTGGCACAGCCAGTAAAGAACCACACTAATCTCATCAAGGAGGCTGCAGCAACAGTCTCATTTTTGACAAGTCATGTGAAGAGGGATGAAAAAAATAAAAAATAAAATTAACATACCACAGCTCTCAAATTTTCCGTAAACTTGACCTTATGTTAAAGCAACACACATTTTACATAAGCCACTTCTACCTCTGCAGAAACTATGCTTGTAACCACTTAAGTTTCTTCTGTCTCTCTCGTTTCTTCCTCGGACTGATATCCTACATTCAACAATTCCCACCCTAAGCTATTAATTGCACTGCTTTTGATACCAGTACAAAATTACGTTTAGCAGTAAATGTTCTCAAAAACTAAAGACAGCGATTAAAAATGAAGTCAAAAAGGCCACGAGTGTTTTCCATCGATATGCTGTCAGTATGAGAGATACTGCAAAGTAACAACCAAAGGCACAGAAAACATCTACAGCACGTGCAGAAACCCGTTCTATCTGACCTGCCTACCTTTAGACAGCAAAGAGGTCCACACAGTTGCCAAAGAAAATAAAAACCAGATGCATTGCTTTCACCAGAAATGCAGAGTTAAAGTCAGTAATACTCCTTCTAGCAAAAGACATCATTTTAAAAACAGTGTTCCCTGAATAAAAAAAAGGGGGGGGGAAGGAAATGATGTTCAGCTGTCCCCATTAAGTTGAAGTCACTCTGCTTTCTTCTGCTATAAATTTTGTGAAGGTAATCAGGTTCAGGAAAACATTTCCAGGTTTTGCTGTGTTTGAATGTGCCCTGTTTTATACAGGGGCAGATGAAGTACATGTGCTAAGACTTTTTCTAGCTTAAGGCTAAAGATCAAATACAGGAAAACTTAAGAAACTTTAGTACCTAATGTCTTTAAAGCACCAGGTTTTATTGGAAAACCCCATTCAATCTTGTGACATGAATACATTTATCTCCTTTAATTGTGAAGTGCCAGAAAAGCAAACAAGCATACAATGATCTCCAGATACAATTATCTCAAGTCGCAGCTCAGATCAAAGGAATTAAGTAAATTTTGCAGAAGCTGGAGAAAGGAAGTCAGCAACACATACTAAAAAGACTTCCCTAAACCCCACTGATCTTCTGCAGAGTTCTCCTGAAGTTCAGACCTGCCAGCACCCTCACTGAAGAAGGCAGGCATACAAATGGTCTCCTTTACTGTTCTGATGATATTCCCTCTATAAAGCTTTGGTTTGAAGCAAGCAAGTCTGAGCTATGATGGACATCAGAGTCATTGCTCCCAAAGGAACACCACTGTCCCTTTGGAACAAAAGTCCGGGACTGAAGACAAGGCTACAACTGCTGCCACAGAAATGAGCTTGCAGCTCTGCCTAAGCAAAGAATTGCATGATTTCACCTCCCAAAAGGATGAGGCAATTCATCTGGGAGAGGACACTTCAGTACTAGGGTCAGGCCATGTACAGCCACATGGGGCATGGCATTATATTAACTCCCTATCCTTCCTACATCAAGAAAAAAACCTCAGGAAAGGTCAAAAGAGCTACATGCATATTTGTACTTCAACACAGACTTTGCTGTTTCAGCAAACCGCAAATGAGACAGGTTGGTTTAAAAAAAAGCACTTCCTGAGATACGTCTCCAAACACACTCCATTTGCCCTGCTTTGATACCATGTCATAACACCTGCATTCAGTGAGACAAATAATCCTATTGTTTCATGCAGCACAAAACTAAAATTTAGTCTTTACTGTCCCACAGGTGCCACTGCAACAATCGTCATTAATAAAATCAATGTCTAATTGCAATTTTGTGTAAAGACTGGGACTCTATGCTGCAAAATATTCCTAGCCAAAAGGAGGCAAATACAGTTTTAATCCTCACCATTTCTGTTGGGGTCTTATTTTTATCCATACTGTTTCTTGAGGAGGGATTTACAAAGCTTTGAAGTTCACAGAACTATCTGGGAAGACACTTGCACACTGGTGACTAAAAGAATATTGTACAACAGCAATCTTCAGAAATTACCAACCCCCATTAATAGTCTTGTTTTCCTTCACACACTCATCTTACTCTGTATCTCCATTCAGGTATCTCAAAGCAACTTAAATGGCATTCCACTAGATGGAATATTACCTTCATTAGGAAATAGAAGCAGAATTTTGTAAGGGAGTTGCCCAAAGAACCTTGACTAAGTGACAAAGAAGGAAACTCCCCACTGCCATCTCAGCCGCATTACAGTCACCAAAACCTTTAGCAGAGGTCCCACAGGAACTGGATTTCCACCCAAGATATCCCAGCTCCCAGCCTTTAGCACTGTCAGGAATCACTGCCTCATCACTACAGACCAAGGAGTCTGAAGAAAACAAAGGGGCTAGGCAGAGCTGGCTCCATGGGCCAAAGCAGTACAAGCTCAAGCCTGACAGCCATTCATTACACATTATTTACAGATTTCTAAGTCTTAGTAATATTTTCACTCACCCAGGTGACTTTCGCAAGTGACTGTGGAGCCTACACCTCTCCTAGGCCGCTGGGATTCAGTGTCAAAAGAAAGCAGTCAAACCACTTAGAAAGAGACGCTCTGAGCCACAAAAATTTATTCATGGCTCTCTCATTCATGCAGCAAGAGTGAAAATAGATCAAATCTAAATGCATTCTGATTTGTTTGGCTTACTTTGTCTAATTCTTAAGAATAGTGTTTATTTATTTAATCTGCTTAATTCACATGGTGGAAATGTTCAGTAGTCTTCACCTCCTTCCCTATCCCAACAGATGTGTGTGTATTATTCTTCCCTACTGGACCAGAAAGGGCCACACTGTACCCAACTGACCGGACTGCTGATGCAAAATATAGAAGCATGCCAAAACCATCTCTTCCTACACTGGAACTGTGCTTCGTTCCTGCTGGGTAATGCTGCCTCTTAAGCACCAAGAAGGTCTCACACAGAGGGATCCTCCCCACTGAGAAGAACATGAGACAGAACACTGTCTGGGATTTGCTCTTCCATGGTCCTGCTATTTCTGGGTTTGAAGCTGAGATTATTATACTTTTTGGAAAGACCCCACTTTGTGTCCTTAGCAAGTCTGCACAGCACTGACACTAAAACGTATTAGGATCTTTGGAAAATTTTAACCATGAGCCCCTCACCTTCAAGCATGTGCTAAGTACCAACACAATCCAGACTGGGGAGGGTTGGAGGGCTGCTGTAGCATCATTTCCAAAAATGCATCAAAGGCAAAGCAGACTGCCATTCTTAGAAGAACATGCACTTTGCTGATGGCCTGGCATGCATATAAAAATAAACTTTCTTCTCCCTGTACTAAAGAGCCAACTCTCCAACATCTCAACAACTATGCTTGCTTTGGAGGCTTTCCAGTCACATCTTTCTGTATATGCTATCAGATATATATTTTATAAGCTCCATTTCTCAGCTAGAAGACTGCTGTCCCAACTTATTCCATTAATACTTCATGTGAAAATAAACCTTTCCACATTTCAAGAAAACAACATTTCCCTGGCAATGATTACTGGAAACTGTTGTCACCAGTATTTTACTTTGATTGAAGAATTAAAAAAGGGAAGAGGGGACCCTTGATTCTCCTTCACAGGCTTCACTAAACTCCATAGCTCAAAGGACAGTTTTCTACTTCAAAGTAAAAGATTTCACTATCTCAATACCCAGGGAATTAGGGGGGGAAGGGGGGAAGGAAAAACAAAACAGCAGCTGACACCATTGTAACTACTACGATCAGCTGTTCCACATCAGAAAACATGTTGTCCTCCATATCACGCTGCTATTAAAAAATGTGCAGCCTGAAATACGATGACTAATCCCACTTTCATAGCCAACTGACTAGAACATCTTTCTAATAGAAAAGAATATTAGTGTTAATTCGAACCAAAATTACCCACCGAAAATGGCAAATTTTAAAACCAGAAAAAATGAGAGCAAGAGCTCTAGGAAAGCTTGGGTGTTGAGGTGCTGGAAATGACTTTGAAGGCACGAGAAATACGAAGGCTCCTAACTCTGTCACACAAAGACCAAACTGGCAATCTGTCAGAAGCCACAGGGCTGCAGTTAGTTATTCTGGATTTGCATAGCTTGTGAAACAAAAATAAATGCATGTCCCCATCAGAGGTACTTGTGATGATTTCCACTTCACTGCACGTTTTCAATCTTACATTCTTCAAACTAAGCCGAACAGATTTTTCCTGAAAAACAAGGTAGATGGAGATGTTCTCACTTTCCCTTGCCAGCATACAAAGTCATAAGAACCTGGATACTTTACTGGGTAAAGAAAAATTGACAATTTTCACTTCTAAATTTGGCCCTACACTGATTTGGGGAATGGATGGGTAAAACTGAACAAAACTAAGCTGTTATTAATAAAGATCAGAAACAGCTTTACCTTTTAGAGACTACCCAAAGCCCCTCTTTGCTAGATTCCATGATAGGAAATAGGGTCTTTTTTAATAGTAAATGCCTCATCAGACAACCACTGCATAACTTCAGAGGCAGCCTTTCCCTTGAAACAGTGATGAAAGAAATTATTAAGAAATACTTCATCTTAAGCATTTACTGACAAGTCATCCCAATGCCAGTGCAACAGCTGCTCTGCCTCAGCCTCCATGTACCCAGTAACTGCTCACAGACCACGGCAGATGGTCTTTGGTCATGTCTGTCACCTGTTCAGAGCATCTCCAATCCTCCTCTGGCCATCAGATGAAGGTGCTCCAGCTGAGGAGGTAGCTGTGAGGGGTGGGAAGAGCTGGCAAGAAAGGGGAGGTATGTAACTGCCACAGGAATAGCAAGAGCAGAATACTTTAAGGATCTAAGAATATAAGAATACATTAAATGCAGCCTTAAGATTAAATGCAGCTGAATTGGTGCTGTCTTTTTGCTGGAAGAAAGCCAGCAACACTAGGTCTGCTGAACACCTTCAATTGCTCTTCCCTTTTTTTTGTGTCCCACACAATAGCACAGGGAAGTCTTGACCCCTTCTGAGACAGCTGCAGCTTATGCTCCTGCCACCCAGGTTTGCCAGCACAGCCCCCGACAGTGTTGGGGCTGGTACTGCTACGGGTTCCCTGCAGGAGCCAGGTCTCATCCTTCAGTCTGCCCTCTTGCAAAACTGGAACAAGAGTGCTTTCTTACCTCATGGGGCACAAACAAAAAGCACCTTGATACTGGGGTGATTCCTACTTTAAAAAAACTAAGCAAATGAACTGCCACAAGGCAGGAGATGTAGTCCAGTATTCTGTTAAGAACCTGTATTTAAAAGCCAGGAAGACATTTTGAGTTTTTTCTCTGCAATGTAAGACTGGTTTTTAGCTGCCCCACTGACTTGGATTTAAGCTGCAGAAAGCAAATCCAGATCAGAAACATTGCCAGATCTTAAAGATGCTGCTACTCAAGAGCTCTGACGCTGCCCACTGGAAAAAAAGAAATGAGCTAACCCATTCATGCTCCCGAATGTTTGTGTGCAGACTCATACTGCCTTTGGAAAGTTCATAACCTTGAAAGCTTTTTATTTAGTTCACCTACTGTACTATTTTTGAAGCCAGATAGCTTGATGATGTTACTCAATTGTACTATATAATGACACACATTTCAGCTCCAGTGCATTGAGTTCACAGTGAATTCTCACTATGTTAGAATTCAATCAATATTTGTACAAAAAAAAAAAAAAATAACAAAAAAAAAACCACAATTATTTATCACCACATAAGTTGAGAGGTTCTTTGTTTGTTTTCAATGTGATGCTTGAATAATGTCTTACTGCTGGATAAAGGAGCATGCCTGCTTAGCATCCCACTGCCAGTCCTATTCTTCCATTATTTCTCTTTGGAGAATGTGTATGTTTCCCCACTCAAGAAAAATAGAAAGCTGGAACCACTTTTGCTGCTGGAACAGAAAGCCTGAGACAAGACGAAACACAGAACTTGAACACAAGTCACAGAATGTTATTGCTGTCTAGCAGCAGCACACTGATGATCTGTACAGCACAATTAGCCTTAAGAAAGCAAAATAAGAGGATTTAATCAGTCTAGGTAAAGAAAAATAATTCCTCCCTGAAGGAAGGAAACAGAAGTCATACAAGTGCTTATTTCAAGACTTTGAAGACTTCTCTCTAGTAGGAGGAAATCCTTTCCCACTCCTATGAAACATCTTTGGAAAATAATAATCTGGAGCCTGTTCACAGAAGTCAGCACATGCCTGTCCATCGTGCTTTGTTACCTGGAAGCCAGTAACTGAACCTTAGCTTTTGACTCACTACAGAAAGCACAATTACATTCTGAAAAGCTTTACATTTATGTAAAGAAGAAAACTGATTAACACTCTGTGTATTTTTGTGTTTTGAGTTGTCTATTGTCAGGTGTAAGAGCTAGTTTCTCTTAAACAGGATGGGTTCTTTTGAAGGAGGAAGAGAAACAAACCAAAGAAATGCTGCTGCTTAACACAGAAAAATGATACTTCCTGTCACATAAACTTCATCCAGCAGACTGACACCAAGACATTCTCCATATAGAAGAAGGGCTAGTGGGCTGGATCATGTGAAGTGACTCAAGCAAAGCTTTCTAGTAATACTAGATGAAGAAACAGCCCATTTCTGACATATCCCCTAATAGCTACTAGTACATGCACCAGGATACATGAAGAAAATGATAGGTGAGGGATGATCGCATACAGCCAGCCATCCTGCAGCAGTCATCAGTGTTTGAGGTGTGCCTCTGGGGCACAAATCCCAGTATAGGTTAGTCTAACATCTCAACTACGCTGTAAAATTTGAGACCAGGAACTACTTTTACACCAAGCCCTATCTAGTTCTGTTCAAACGTTTCCCAAAATGCTCTTCCAATAAAGAAATCTCTTCCAATCAGTTTCTGTCAAGCTGATGACTAGCCATTAAGCTACATAAACATCAAAGACTAACAGCCCATAGAAGGACAGAAATTTTAATCCACAAGGTAATATGGAATTTGCCCTCTGCTCAGCTGATCGGTGCATCATTGAATTCATCTCATACAAGCGCCTTGCTGCTTAAGCATGCAGGCATGATGCACATAATAAATGCAGACATTGGACTGAAATACACTGGGGTATTATTAAAACGATAGTGTCCTCTAGACAGCGACACAAATATAGACTAGCCTTCTTCCTGTGCTGCTTCTGAAGCTGTCCTTCACAAATGCTGGTTTGTATTTATTAATATGGAGATGCTATTATCACGATTCATGACAGAAGCTGCTGCACAGGTCTGAGCAATAGGAGGCACAAGTAAGGAAGATGATGTTGTAGTGATGAAAGGTTAAATGCAGCCAGGAAAGGACATGCCCTTTTTCCTTGTAATACGATGCAGCTCTCAGACAACCACAAATACCTGAAAGACACGTTATCCAGTTTAACTAGCAATGGGATTTTTTTAAAGTCTTTTCTCATTGTGGATTCTTTAAAATAACATGATCTGCTTTTTCTATTTTATTTAAAAGTGCTTTTCTCCTACTTCCTGCTGGTGTTGAGAAGCACCGTTCACATAGACTTAAGGGCAGCCTCAACTATTAGTGGGTAACACCCCATTTTCTTCCTCTCTCCTCTGTCCTCTCTATTGAGGCAGTTTCATCTCTGCTAATGAGACATGAGAAAACAAGTGTGAAGAATACACCAGCCACTTTACAGTTGAAACAATCACTAGATAAGCATAAGCGAGAGTGAAACCTATGACACAGAGCTTTTCTAAGTACACAGAATAAGCCAGAAGGAAGGAGCATGATTCCCCTTTGATCTTTTAGGGCTAGAGTGCTCTACATTACTGCTGTCCTTGTAATCCTTTTCCAAGTTGCCATCATCCTTTAATTAACATCTTGCCTGAACTACAACCATTCAGACCTGGGAAAGAACAAATGTAGCCAAGACCTGAACTTGTCTGTAGATAGGCTACAACTCAAAGGCACTTTAGTATCATTTCTCTTCTCACTGTGTTACAAGAACATTCCTTCTGCCATAGTTTTATTCAAAGGCCAGCGCCTGTTTCTGTTAAGCCTGACTGTCCATGCATGCAGTAAACACTAAGTAACATCACCTAATCAACTATCAGATCTTATTAATCAACAGACACAAGAAAAGCCTAACTGCACTCCCACTTTAACCAGGGCACTGGCTGAAACTAGATGGGCTCAACACACACTTCACAAAAGGGGGATCCTCTTTTTCCAAAAACAGTACCTGAAGCAGTGAATTGAAAAGAAAAGAAAGAAAAAAAGTAATTAAGCCTTGGTCATGCTGACATGTAATTGACTTCATTTTAAATCAGTAAACATTCTTTACAAGAAAATGGGAGGAGTGGGGGAGGGGAGGATAAAATACATTTTTTACTCACCTGTACTACTTCTACTCCTCTTTTCCTGGAAAAGAAGAAAAAGAATGGTTAATGTTGGAAATGTAGGGAAAATGTAAAACCAAACACTAATGGAAAAGGGTTGTTTCATACTAGAATGCAAACAATAAAATTTGCACTAATGAACCTGATTCAAATTCAGGAAAGCACTTGTTCAATTCCATTCCCTGCCTAGGAAGCACTTCAGCAGCTTCTGAATGATGGCCTCAGAAGTGACCCAAGATGCATACTAAGCAGCTGCACCACTGGGACTGATACAGCTGCCAGGTGAGCGGAGTTAGCAGGAGGTGATGTTATGGAGGGAGCATCTCAATTTTTGTCACTTCTACTTTGCTCTTCATTTCTCATCTGACCTCAGAGTGTGTGAACTGCACCACAGCACATTCCACACGCTTGACAGATCATTTGATTTTGATGCAAAGATACATGTATAAATGTCAGGGAGAATGAACACAGCACTGTAAAGCCATTTATCATCTTATTTACAGTCTTGTTCTACCCCTGACATCTTGGTATGCAGAACGCTTCCCAGAGCTACACACAGAGAGCGACTTGCATCAGTTGTTCTCTGTTTGAAACCCTTGCCAAGAAACTTCTAAGCTGTCCCATGGCTTATCTTCATCACACGTACAAAGATATCAAGGCTAGTTCCAGAAACCAGCTCTGCAAACCAAGCAGGGAAAGGGACAAAGAAAGGGTACAGGCACAGGTCTGGTCCAGAACAGAGAGACTGCCCTGCAGCTGGAGCACCCTGCCCAGATGCACCATCCCACTGCAACTCCATTGCAGATACACCCCCATAGATCCACTGCCCAAGACAGATGATCCATTCTGGAAGCAGTGCCTCAGAACCACAATTATTTAAAACTCCAGCTGGTGACTGGTACTGCACTGTGTCAGATGCAGCTAACTACGCGGCCAACAGCAGAAGGAACAACCCTCACATCATGTAGCTGTGTCCAGAAAAAAGCCAATAAATTCCAGAAGCAGCCATGCAAGCAAACACAAACAGCTTCAACCTCATAAAGGGAGTATGTTCCATTGTCCCAGCCTGAGCAAGCATCAACCTACTGGCTAAGACAGGACTCTACGTGCATCAGTCTCCAGTACCAGGGTTTGCTTTGAGCAGAAATGGACACACACCCATGTATGTGACCAGGGAGACAGACACAGCGTAGAGTGATACCCTGTTTCAGATGGTGGGCAGTGTAGACGAGGGCCAGAATGTGCAATGCCTGATGGTTTAGACACAACTTTGGACTTCAAAGACTTGTAATCAGGCTGGCTCCTTCTGGAGCGCCGTTCAAACACTTGGGGTTTGTCAGAAAGGCCCAAGCCTCTGAATACTGCTTTGGCCAACAGGGAACAGTTCTAGTGATCCTGAAACACCAGGAATAAGAGACTGGAGAGGCCTACTAATTATAGACCAAAATGTTGAGAATTGCAATTGCTAGAGCCTGTTTAGGTAGATCTGCAGAGATGGGCATCTATTGGTATTAGAATTGAGATACAGGTACATGCAGCCAGACAATGCCCAGTCACTGCACTTGGCAAGTTATCAGGCAAAACAATTTCGGCTCTAGTCTTGAGAGCAGGACAGAATCTCTGGCACAAAGCCCAGCTATCCCTGCTCTGTACTACCCTCCCAGTATATGCAGACTATTTGAGTATGTTAGAACCTTCTCCTCACTTTGAGGACACAGGAAATTTAACATAAAAATCAAAAGCCTCAGCAAGCACAAGACAGGAGTCTCTCTTCTTCGTCCCCACTACATCCATATATGAAAATCAAAAACCCTTTTGGGGCAAGGTCATGGATCAGGACTGCGTAACTTTGCCCTCAATGCTTTTCTATCAGAGTGCCTGTGTTGCTGTCCATAGCTGCAACTGCTGCTCACTGCTGAATACACAATGGCTCTTCCAGTTTTCCATCCAATACAGTAAGTCTTTCTTTTGAGAGCCCATTACAAACACATCCAAAGGGACCCACAATCAGTCAGCATCTATGACACAAATTGCTCCCTTCCTCCACTTCACCAGCCTGTAGTTTCTCTGGCCTAGAAGCAGCATGCAACACACAGCCACAACAGAGAGCTTGTCATTGTTCAGCAAGAAAATTAAAAAGCTAATGAAACCAAGCACCTCTTGCAGAGAATTTCAAAACCCTCTTGCAGGTAACAGTAGGCTTTAAGTGGTGGTTGATTAATATACTACCACTACAGTGTGGGAAGTATTGATACAGCTGAGGCTGGCAAGAGGCATTCCAACTGTGTTTTGAGAAGAAACTATGAATCTCATAGAGAAAGAGTTAATAGTCAAATTGTCAAAACCATGACTTTGATTCAGCTATGCAAGCCATAAGAAGTATTAGATGAGGAAAGCTTATTTTTGTAGATTAGGGCAGCAGCCTGCTCAGAAGCACTCCAAGTATTGTAAGCTAAAACTTTAAATAACCAAACCAGCTACATTTTTGCTGTGTTTGCCCTGGAGTAAACAGAAAAACTCAAAACTGCTATTGAAATACACCAGGCTTCAGATAGGACTGCTCCGGAGCCTCTGGAAGAACAGAAGCTGATGGCAAAAGCCACATTTCTTGCTATGCCTGCACACACACTAAATAAGCTTCATTCTACTTTGAAGAAGAAAATTCCTGGCAAGCTGGTTGAGAAAGAGTCACTCCAAAGGCCTTCTATAATTTCCCCAAAATGAACTTTGCAAATTTACCGAAACTTATGGAAACCGCCTGAAGTGCTGCAGGACAAGGAAGAAGCCAGAGCAGCCCACAATCAGGGCGAGAAGGGGTGCCTGCTGCTGGTAGGACATCACACGTGCTTCACGGGAAGGAGGAAGCAATTACTAAAGTTGGCTTGTTGCAGCGGGTCTTCCCCTGTTTCGGAACAGAAGGGGGGTGCTCCCCTTTGGTTACCTGAAGCATGAGATCTTTTTATACTTAAGTTCAGGGGATGAGAAAGCATAGAAGCATATGTATTTTGACGATTAGTTAATCTGGGAAAAAATCTCTACCAAAAAAGCATTTAAAAAAAAAAAAAAAAAAAAAAAAGAAAGTATTTTAAAGACAAAAGGTATCCAAACAAGCTGGATGTCAAGCAACCACACACCTCAGTTTTAGCATTAGCTAACTCTCTGCCTCAAAGATTTCCCAAGCCAGTTTACTCCAGGCTTTTCAGCCAGGCAGGTCACAGCTGCAGGCTCAGAGCAGCAAGACATCCCTTATGCAACCAAGCATGCAACACCATCTAACAACGCTAAGTGCCTCACATCACACATGAAAGGGCTTAGGGACAGGCAGGGAAAGAAAGCTGATCCCACACACAAAAAACTATAGGGCCCTCAAAAAATAAGCAAACAGAGAGAATGAAGCATGCTGTGGGCCACAAGCAATTCCCCAGTAAGGGGCTGTCTGTCCAGAACACCCAATGGAAATGAGGTGGTTGCTGAATAAACAGCTCTGACAAACTGACAGAGCCACAGACCAGTCACTACTTATTCCTGTGGTGCTTAATACATCCTACAACCTTGGTGTACATCCTTTTGGGCTGTTTCTTTAGCAAAGGACAGGCTTTCTGATAGCGATGCTGATACATGCACCACAGATGCACTTAACATACACAAGATACTACAACAAAGTCCCCTCACCAATGCAAAACACAGATGCTTGCATGGGTACAGGACTGTAGCTCAGACACAAGCAGCGAACTGCACATTCTGCAGACAAGCCAGCTAAGAACTATTAAGTGAGGGATACAAGAACACATCCAGGAGAGATAGAATGCTTCCTGAGGTACTAATGCCTAAGGCAAAGGTGCTGTCTCCCTGGGGCGAAGAGGGGAGAGGAAGGCTATTTCACCTGCAGTACTGACCACTACTCTTGTATTTTTCATGGCATTGCCCATGACCCTTCTTTCTTCCCATGTAGCTTGAAATTGAGCCACAGTCTACCAGAAGAAGGGCTCCCATTACCAGCTGTCCTGCCTGCCTTCTAATATTGGCAAGGGGCTATACAAAACCCACAGCAAGTCTCTATTTCTGAAAGGAAAAGAAACATTATTATGAGCTGTTTTTCCCTTCTCCCACCAAAGGAGCAACACAACTGGGTCAAAAAGACCGCATCTGTACACTTTTATTGAACAGACATTTGAAAAAACAGTCACTTTTAAACTATATTCACATAGGTCACTATTTTTAAAATACATTTCATTCCAAAGATCATCTAGACAGGGATCTGGTACTCCAATCATCAGCCCAGGGCAGGAAATACAAAAAAATATCAGCAAATGCTAGAAAACCTCTGGCAAAAAAGGGGAAGTAGTGTCTGAATGTAATAAAGCTAAACACCTAACTTACTGCAAAGTTTCAATCTCTTCAACTGGCTTAGTATGCCTAAAGCTATGGAAACCCATACAGGTGCAGCATAAATTACTGACGGGTGCTTTGTGCGCTCCCTTCCTTCAGCACACAGCTCTGCTGAATCACACACTGCAACACTTAAAGGAAAACCAGAAACATTTAAGTAACTGCGGCATTAGCCTGCAATACCAATTAAAACCCAGAAACTTGTTATGACTTAGTAGTTCTACACCTGAAACCAGTGAACAACTCTACTGGATAATACAAGCCTCACCATATATAGCAGCAATTAAAATAAATACATGCAAGCTGACTTCATGTTTAAATAAGAATGATGTATGGATTTAGAGAAGAATTCAATACCAAATTGCCAAAAATACATTAATCAGTGTTTTGGAACTGATGTTTTCCCACAGCCTCGAACTATGTAGAATAATTGGCTTTTGCGGTTGGGTTTGTTGGGTTGGTTTTTAACATCTAAAGTAAACAGTTTGGATTAAGTCCCCACAGCATCTAGGACATGATAGCGAATGACAGTTAAAAGAGAAAGCAACAATCAGGTTATCAAAGCCGTGGTTAAATTAAGTAACATTTTTGCTGTCTGCTCTGAGTGACAGATTGAAGAATGCCAAGCTGAATTTACAATTCCAAAAGTAAAAAGCAATCTTTGTACCTGTTTTAATAGCCTACAAAGTAATTAGTGCACACAGTGAACTTCATTTTCTCAGACAGGAGGATGTTTCAACTCCAAAATTTCCCATGTAAAAAAGTGGCAAATAATAACAATGTATTGCTCTGACAAAATATAAAAACGTTCTCCCAGAAAAGCAGTATGTTGGTAAAGGGAGTTGTATAAATATTAATGCATCAGAGCAAAAACCTGCAGCTGCTAAGACTTTGCACCACACTGAAATCACCAGACACAGAGAAAGGCACCAGGCAAGCAATACCAAAGCAGGGCATGAGAACCAGCCAGTACTGGTCATCCGCAGTCTTGCAGACAGCCTGTTTCTCCTCCTAGCACAAAGGCAAGATCAGCTCATTCGCCTTAGTTTTTCCATCAGCAAAATACCCTGCATTTCTGTTAATAAATATGAGTGAGGATCCTTGCTTTTACTAATTTTTACCACTGATGGACTCCACCTTATTGTCTATGAGGGAAGAAATCAAGCAGCAATGCCAACACTGGGGTGCTCAGTGTCTGGGGGCCCCAGCTCCAAGCCGCAGCCATCAGTATACATGGAAGTTAATCAAGGGCATCTGAAATGATGAAATCCATCTGTAGGTCCTGAAGGAGCTGGCAAATGAAGTTGCTAAGCCACTGTCCATCATATTTGAAAAATCATGGCAGTCAGGTGAA